>JANHFZ010020881.1:0-16093 GCA_027560215.1 Halcyon smyrnensis | reverse complement strand
TCTTTTCCTTTTCTTTTCCTTTTCTTCTCTTCTCTTCTCTTCTCTTCTCTTCTCTTCTCTTCTCTTCTCTTCTCTTCCTTTTCTCTCTTTCTTTCTCTCTTATCACTCAAATCACTCAGCAGATATCTGGGTTTTAAAATCATTTAGGAACTTGAGGTGGTGTAAAATGCAGCTACTCATATTTTCAGCAGTGATGGGGCAGGGAGATCATTGTGCTCTCACTGCAGGAGCTGCCCAGGCTTCCATGCTGACCCTAGAGCAATGCAGGCTGGGAGGGCTGTTGAGTAAGGAGTCTCCAAGCTTCTTGAGATTTTCCCACTCTGTATCTGTGCTTTTCTTTCCAGATAATGCCTTGGGACCCCAGAGCTACCAAAATGCTTAAGCATAATGGCTCCTGTGATTTGAAAGCAATGGCACAGGACCTGTTTGAGTGAGGTGATAAAGCAGAACAGGTTTCTTCTTGGGCCTCGTCTACTTCATATGATAGAGCCTGATTATGGTTTTCATGTGGCAAAGAACTTAAACTGTGCTGTGTTGGTCCCCATGTTCTGTAGCCTCCTCATGTGGCCTCCTACAGACCAGCAGCCATATTTTGGCAGTCTTCATGCAGAAAGTAGATGTAGAGACCAATCCTTTGGTTTGGTGGGTTAAGATGTCAAGCCATTTAACTAGAAACTCACTAATCTCTCTGTAGTTACATCAACTTTGACATTATTTACTGATATTCCAGGTTTCACCTGACTTTAGCTACAACTCTCCAGGATAACTTATTTATAAGTCAAACTTGGCTTCTCCAGGTACTAGGAAATTTTTTTTTTCCTTTATGTCATTTAGAAAAGTTATTTGATCATGTCCTAAATTTAGGATTGTTATCTTGTCTTCAAAGGCAGTGTCCCTCCTTTCTCTTTGTTGCTTAAAAGATACTCTGTAGTGGAGATAGTATCCCCTCACCAAAGGTACCAGCTCTGGGTCCCTGTGAGAGAAAAGGCATCCACACTACAGAGAAAATATATGTAACCTCTGGTCATCAGAAGTGAGTCTTATAATTGTTTTCAAAAATCAGATGCTCCTCAAGGGAAGAAATAGGCTGTTTCTATCTGGTATTAACAGCAATGAAGCACACATACAGCGTGTACTTAACTACCTTAAGAGGAATGATTACTGTAGGAACCAAACTTAAATTACCTGAGTATTTCACAAATGAGTAACTTTGTTTACAACATCTGTTGCATCAGTGTGATGAGTTAAACACCAGTCAGGTGATGTCGTGAGACTGAGTCGGAAGTTTGAGACAGAAAAGGCTCTTAGGTCACCCATCCTGTCCCTTGTCTGCTCTGCCATGCTTCCTTACAGCCTGTTTCTGCACTATTTTCTTAGATTCAAAACATTTCATATAACAGAGGTTTTGTCACCAGTTTCTGGATTTTTTCCACTGCAAAATTTCATTGCTAGGAAAGCGCTCCTGAAAATGCAGCCTCATCCTGCTGCGTCACTTTATCACCGACAAAGAGAATACAAGGCTGGCAAAGACTCAGAGATTATCTGTTCCATTTCTATGCCTACAGGAAGATTCAAGCATAATTAAAACATTTCTGACAAATGCGTGTTCAGCCTGCTCTGAAAGATCGCAGCCTCCCCCAGCAAGCCATACCAGAGCTTGCCTGCTCCTGGTATTATAAGTTTTCCTAATGCTTAAATATTTCCTGTTGCATTTCGTGCTCACTGCATCTCTGTATCTCTCCCAAGGAGACATGGATTACAGTTACCCCCTTTACATTTTTCCTTGCAATATTTTCATGTATTTTGCACTCTAGTGAGAGTATGAAGTATAGACTAGTCTGTTTTCCTGCAGGTATCATGCCATAATATCCGCTGTCTCAAAATCTTCTCTTGTTTTACTCCATCTTCTATCAGCTATGAGAAATCTCTTCATTCTTAAATGCTTCATATTTAGCTGGGAAAAGTAGATCAGATCTTGATTTAATGCTGCCAGACTGGTCAAGATAGGGTAATAAAGCCTCTCTAGGGATCAAATAGCAAATTTTGCTTTGCATTACAAGTTACAGTTTTCTTATGAATATTAACGAATTTACCCTGACAATTTATAAGGATATTATTCCTGTTTAGACATCAGGACAACTGAGCAACATGGTTTGTGATATGTCCACACTGCTGGAAGGAAGAAAGCTCAGGTAGCTCCAAAGGAGCTCTGGATCTCTTGGTTACACTTGCGCTAGTGAACTAAACGGTGGTGGTGCCCATTGTTTGGCTTTGTTGCTACCTGGTGTGATCCAGTCACCTCCATGCTATTAAGCTCCTTCAACCCTCAAAACCTGTTGGCCTAATTCAGATGCCTGTTGGAAACACTCTGTGCTCTTTCCCAGGCAGGGAACTACTAGCTGGCTACGGCTGCAACCTTGCCGAGCATCAAGGCACAGATCAGAGTGTCCCAGTACCTCTGCCTATGCCTTCACTCTGTTTAGCATTCTTGTACAGCCCTTGTGTCTTATTTCACTAGCTTAAGTGCAAGGGCATCTTTTCCCTATATTAACTTTGTTCCCTAAGGTCAGCAGGCTGACTACAGAGACTGGCACAGCTGAAGAAAATATCTGATACATTGTTTTTGCTTTAAAATAATGTTTACTTCTATCAGTTTGCATTTCCAAGCCTACTAAATAGGTAAGTCAGAGAGTTGTTTTAGAACAGTCACTCAGAATAGTGGACAAAATATTATTCAATAAATACTGAATTTTTCCATTAATTGTAGGAATGAATGAAAGTTCTCTAGGGTTGTTTTTTTCAAATGTGAGCAGGAGCAGAAATTAGACATCTCTAAAGATCAAATACTTAACTGCAACATCAACTGTACTTTTAAACTGCTGGCAGGGAGCCTAGAGAATCGCGTGGTTGTTATACCAGTACACAAAGAATGTTTTACAGGACTGTCTCTGATTACTGTTTTTCAGAGGAACTGAATGCACAGGCAGCAGCACTATTGTACAATTACCAGCTCTGTTGCAATGCACTGTTGACTTCTCTGCTAATGAAATGTACTGTTCTCCTATGGCCATTCCTATTAGTACATTTCTGAGATTTATTTATTTAATCATGGAACTTTGATTGTTTTTGAGAAAGAAAGGAAAGGAAAGAGGGGGAGAGAAAGAGAGAACAAAAAGGAAGGAAGGAAGGAAAGAAAGAAGATCAGCCTAGTCCTGTCATGAATACAGATATTTAAAAATAAATCTAATCTGAGATGTTTTCTAGTTGGGTGGACTCCAGACCAGACTACAAAGGCTGGGGAAAGAGAAAGAAGGGATGAATTAATGCTGTCTGCCCTCACAGCCACCCCTTCCAGCCCATCCTCAAAATACCTATCGTGGACCAGGCAATGTGCACAGGTGGCAGTCTGGTAGGCTAACTGGTTCTTCTTCTGTACAACTGATTTCCTTTGGGAGAGCTGGATGCTACAGCCAAACTGTACAGTGGGAATTTTCCAGGGAATGAACCCATTTTTTCCCCAAACACTGCATCCAGACGAGACACCTGGGCTTCCTTCTTACATGATCAAGACATGGATGGGGACTTTGTGTTTTCTAAAATATTTAGTGTTATTGCTGAGCAGTCAATCTTCAAACCACTCTCTTGGTTAGCAAAGAATCAAGATACTTCTAAAACCCAAAAAGGCACATGCAACAGAGACATGTACTTATATCTAGCATCTGCAGACAACACACATCTGTATTCCAATTAGTAACTTAGCCTGCAAGAATATTTATGTTAATTTAATTATTGGTGCAGTAATGCCAGTATTTTTGTTCTTCTTCTGAGAACAGAAAAGATAGACTTATTGAAACAATGGGCCATATGGAAAGAGATTTGTTTCTAATTCTGATGCTAGACTTCCTTTGTAACACAGACTAAGTCATTTAATCAGGGTGTATCTCAGTTTCTTCATTTTAAAAATTGAATTAATAATACCTCCTGGCCCATAACGTTGTTGAGAGACTTGGTAAATTGTGTTTGAATAGTGTGGTGCAATCCTTAATGGAATGCTCAGATACAAGGTATTATTGTGAGAAGAGAAAGGCTATGTGCCAGAACTCTTCTATCTTCTGATGGTGCCACCGCGAACTTATTTTTCATGTCACTCACATGAAATGTTATTCTACTTATGCACATAATAGAGTGTGTGACTGAGTGTAATGAATATCAGTGGAACTCTTAAGAACTGCACCTACCAGTGAATTTATTTCTGTAATGCTTATTTTTCTGTTTCTGACTCCTCCTTACTTGTTATTGTTACATTAGCTGTATTTAAATAAAATTTCAGAAAAGGGAACGTTTCATGCCTTTTCTATTTGCTCAGTAAGATTACAGAGTATTCTGGCTGTCATATAACTTAAGAATGATAAAGAGTAGAATGAACTTGTTGGGGTTTTTTTGGTGAGTATTTGTGCTTGAAAAATTTTGAGATTTGAATATGAGGGAACATAAATATTTCTTTTTGAACATACACCACCAGCAAGCCTGTCCATATTTGAATATTAATTTTTCTAAACACCGAAGAGAAATCTTTCAACTGATCTGTTCGTATAATCATATTTATCAATACTGTAGAATTAGTCCTTTCAGTATAAAATTTCACTAAAGAATGAAAACCATTATAAAATGCAGTATAAAATTTCTCTTCCATAACTTTTCCTGTTATTTTAAACAAGCATCCCATCATCTCCAGCAACACCAGCAGCTTACAGTTTTTACTAGGTATTAATTTATTTAAATGTGTCTTGCAACCATGGCTTCTTTAAAAATGAAGTCACCGTTCACTCCGACTTCTGTGTATTCAGAGATTGTTACGGTAATTGTGTGCCATCTCAGCTTTGCGGCTCTGACTCTGAAAGTGCAGCCACTCTGTTGAAGTTCTTCTGCTGCCTGTCATCAGGGGACTACTCAGGGAGGTCCTGGCTGTGCTGTGCAGCCCTTGAAGTCCAGGTTGCTTCAAAGGGGCTGAAGTGTGCTTTTGTCCTACAGAATTCCTTTTCCTCTCCTACTGGTCATTAGAGGTCTTCCTGTGCCACAAACAGATGTAGGGATGCCACTATATGAAAAGATCTTTTCCCTAGACAACAGAATGCGATCACAATTCTGCCTCTGTCTTTTGCATTGGGCATCCCCATCCTGAAAAAGAATAAACAGAGCTTGTTGTGGTCCATGCTTCTTCAGAGCTCAGAGGGATCCCCTGCTTCTAACCTCTCCCTGTCTGATCATACAGATCCTACTCAGAGAGGATTAAATCCTTCTGCAAAAACTCTGAAAACTGAGATGGTGGAAAGAGAGACTCAAAAATATCTTTCAGTACAGGTAAAAAGTGAGGCTGACACAAGGGCAATGTGGCTTATGAAGGAATCACAGGAGAGGTATTCATTAGAGCAGCTTGGTTTCAAGGACCATAATTGAGGCCTGGATACATTAACTTCTGTGCATAGTTAACTGTGTTATTTCTCATTATGCTTTGTTTCTTTCAGATTCCATTGATGAAAGATCCTGGTTGGATTCGAAACGTCTGGACTCGCAATCTAAATGTAGGAATTTAGTTGTTCATTTGCTTTTTAATTCCAGTGCCTTAGGGTAGGCCTGGTAGGTCTTTGGGAATATAGGATAAGGCAGTTGTTAACCCTTGTCCACCTTCCGGTACACAGTGTGGTGTGTCCAAGTGTCACCCTTTGGACACTGTGGTACTATATGCCCACTGTGATATTGCAACGAAATGGTGGGTGGCTCTGTAAAACTGGTGGCCCTCACATGTGGCTGGTACTAGCAAAGTAAGGACGGAAACAGCACAATAATTTGGAAATTTGGCACTTGACTGTGGCAGTAAGCACAGAATCAACAAGCAAACAGCAAATGTGAGATGCAAGACATAACCCTAGCCAGAAAAAACATGCCCAGACATCTCTGATGCTGCTCTTCTTGGAAGCAGAGAGCACATCTGTAAAGTGGTGGTCTAGGGACACAGCCATTAACTGGACAGAATAACCATTCAGGAGAAGTAATGAGGGAGGGAGAACAGCACTTCCCACCCCAGTTACAGAACTGCCACTGCTGAATGATTGGTGAAGGGGGGAAAAGACACAGATCTAAGAAACAACCTGATTTCCTAAGTGACTCTGGGCTGTATCCTTCAGTCACTTACTTTTATGGTCATGGTAGGGCAGAATATTTAGAGGCTGATGTGTTTGAATCACAGGTAGGATTTCTACCCAGTACCAAGCAGAGCCATGTAGACACATCTGCTTAGCTGAACTATTGAGTCACCACACAGCTCTGTGTAGGTTTCACAACAGAGGTATTAACCTGGGTGGAGTATAATGTTAGACTACCTATAATGCTATCTCACATAGATCCCACTCAGGTGTTTCCCTATAACTTACACAGTGCAGTATAGGATACATTCTATGGTTTAGGGAGGAACCTTCCTGATCCAGGAGTCTATGGTTACTTGCCTATAGCTAGCTGGTTGGTAGAGCCTGGCAGATTTTCAGTTTGGGTCTGGCAGATGTAGGGCAAGATTTTCACGAAAATATGTCAACTTTTACAAATTAAGGATCTAACCTTTATGATGAGTTTGATATTGGCAATGTCATGTAAACAGGACAGCTGGATAAATGAAACAGTCTGAAATGACAGTGAGGTTGGTTGCTGATGTCAGCCATTGAGTTTGGATATCCAATTTGGTAGCTGAGCTATGCAGACAGAAAGGTACCTGCCAATTCAAAATGCCAGTAAAATAAACAGGGAAGAAACTCCAATTAGCAATGGACAGCATAAAATTTGAAAATTAAACTCATGTAAAGCAATACTACAGATATGTTTGCTCCTTTCCAAACTTTGGGAACATTCAGATCAGCATTCAGGTAAGGTTCTGAACTTGACAAGAAAATCTCCTGGGTAATCAAAACATGTCACATGAACTTATACAGTAGCTTTAAAAAACTGAGGATAATTCATTCTTGCAATAAGACTATACTTTAAGAAGAATTAGTTTATGTTTTATTTAGGCAAAATTTTGAATTGATTTTTATATATCATCATTACACAGTTTGTTCCAGATTTCTCATAATATAGTACAGAAAAACATAAAGAAGAGGATGTGGAGGAATTTTGTAACATGGATGTGCTATATTTAAACTGTGCTACATGGAAGGGAGAACATGGAAATTTAGCAAACCATTAATAATAAAAAATCACAAAAATGTTGCAAACAAGACATGTTTGCACTAATTGGTGCCTCTGTCTGTACGGACACGTTAGCAGTATGAAACGGAAAGTGATAAAACATATCACACTAAATCTGCCACAGGAAGCAGAATTCCACAGGATAAATTACATCTGACCTGGACAAGGTAGATGAGCAATAAGCATGATCCCAACCCCATGCAAGCAACATGCAAAACATGCAGGGTGGATGAGCTGGGCTGTCACGTAGGGCTGCAGGGGAGGGGCATCTGGCATCAGCGGGATGACTGCACAGGGAGGCTTTTTTGCTTGTGTTCAAATTGCAGTGTGGGGGTGGGCATGGGGAAAAACAGAGTGCCTGAAGAGTTCAGATCAGAAGCAGACATGTACGTTGACATGACTCTGAGCTACGTGTGGGTATGACTTTGGTTTTTTTTATTCCATTAAATAGAATTATTTTTTGTATTTTCTAACCAGGACTTTGTTCTTGTACTATGGCAGAGCTTGATGCAAAGTACAACCTTCATGCCTGTTCCTAGTCTTGCTTTCAAAATAAAAATTCCACCTGTTTGAAACAATGAGCAGGACCCTTTGCTTATGCAATAGAGTTCACTGGCTTGAGTGGGATTATGTTGCTTTGTGTGGACTGAGCATCAGGCCTGATACTTTTCAGACTCTAAACTCACTGGGATAGGAATTCTCTTTGCGCATGATATGCTGAACACAATGTCGCTGACGTGCAAACGGTAGTAAAACAAGGTTATGTTGCTTTTGTGAGCAGAAGCTGCTAGTTTTGGGAGACTGTTCATGGTATGTAGATTTGTCTGTGGTAGATAAACTGTACAGTAAACTGTAATGAAAGTAGCAGGAATGAGGCAAATTTTCTGATGAATTCTCAGATTTGCATAATGGAATATGTAAAGCATACAGACTGCCAGGACAAAGGCTTTCTAACCCAGAACCTGCTAGACCTAATGAAATGGATTCCACTAATTTCCCTGAAGTAAATGATTTCCATGGACTTATGCAAAATGCTTGTTTTATGAAACACCTCTGCCAAATTTATGGAAGAGGGATCAACTATTTTCACAGTGTTCTGAGTCTTGAATACAGCCAGTTTCTCAAAATTAGTCTCCTGCAAGTACTTGTAAACTTTTTTTTCAAATCGTAAATAGAAATACACAGACACATAGTTGACTCTCATTGGCTTTTATGTAAGCCAGGATCTAAAGAATGGTATGTAGAGCAGGCAGAGTTGATTAGACATTAATTCACAGTATTTTAATACTGGACTAAGTAAAATTGTTTCTCCACTCAATATTGAATTAGATTTCTTTATAGTGGATCATTGCCTCCTGAGAACCATTCAAATGCATTATACTTTCTGGCCAGTTTACATAGCTTTATAATCTTTAAGACAGGTGTTTTTCTTGCAAAAATTTGTGTGCATTTTATAATACAAGACTCTTATATTTCAGAATCTTTGTTCAAATATTAATATTCAAATACTGAAACATTCCGTTAGGGTAAAAATCTAATTTTTGCTCAGCTTTCAACACAAGAGCAAAAACACTTTGTCACAGCAAACCTAAGTTTAGTTTCCCAAATAATTTTTTTTTGAGATTGCTGGAGATTAAATGCTGCGTAATTGCAGTTCTAAAACATCATTCATTACTATGTTCAGGGATTGTAGTGCTGTAACACTTCTGGATAGACTACACTCCTTTTGACAGCAAGAATATTTTGAGGGAAGGATTTACTACTGAGTTACCAGGGACACTTCTCTCACTCAGAAATCTGAACATGAAACTGAAATAAAGTATTATTTTCATGGTTTTGCAAAGCAAATACAATCTATGAACTGTATTAGAACTCTGCATGTATAAATCATAAAAATTAGGTCTATTCCTCAGATGTTGTCACGTAGATATGCATGTCCTTACAGAAGATGTAAAGAAAGATAACAGGTACAAAACTGAAATAAAGGACAAGGTACCTGCTTTAACATCCCTCACTTAGAGGTACCAGTGAGAGTTTTATACAAGTCCTCAGCCTGAAGCAGGAGATTGAACTGCTTAGGTAAGAGTAAGACTTCAGTAAACAACTTTATTTACTGATCAATTGCCCAGGCTTGATGCAAGCAATTAAAGGGAATTTATTGTCCTGTGACTGCATGTGCCAGGTTTAATTCTATGCCTCAACTTGTTGAGAACAGATCAGCCCACAACAGTAAGATTTACTGAAAAGATCATTTGCCTAAGCCAAATATATTTTTTAACATTATCATTTTTTCATACAGCTCAAAATTTGCTTGAAGAAATTATCCCAAGCATTCAGAGGATGACTCTACTTTAAATCCAGAACAAGCAGAGTCCTTGACGTAAACCATAATCACTAAAATCCTCAATAATGGAATTGAAAAGAAAATGCCTCTGAGACAGGTTATCCCAAAACAGTGTCTCTCCTCTCTCCTTGAATCACCTGATACTCAGTCTAGAAGTTAAAGATCAGGGAGGTTTGAAATCTGTGCTGCCAGATTGAGGTGTCCTCACAGCTCAGCACGAGAAGGAATGAGAAGACAGTGTGGAAAGACCAGAGGACCAAAGCTCTTGAGCAGACCTGCACCCTTATGTCAGCCTCACTGTCACAGAAAGACTTGTGGAGGGAAAGCAGCAGCCCTTCAGGTGGAGAAGCAGGATCCACATCTGCTGCTCAAGCTGAATTGGGAAAAGTGGAAAAGTGCCCTTTTAAATGATACACACAGATGTTTAAAAAAATTGCCCTAACCTTGTTACATTCTACCGTGTCAAATATTCAAGAAAGTTGAGTCTTAGTGAGGAAAAAAAAAAAAAATGTAGCAAGGAGTTGGATTATACATATTTATATTTTTTTTTTCTTTTCTTTCCAACAAAAATATTAAGATAGGGCTGAAGAGGGGAACTTTCAGCCAAAGCTTGCAGAGCCCTCCCCCGTCAGTTCACTGGCAGGGGAGAAAGCAGCCAGTGTCTTTCTCTGCCCCTGACAGCCTGCTCACAATCCCCCATCTCCCTCTTTTTGGAGGAGAGATTAAAATCTTTTTCACTGAGTTAACAAGGCAGTCTGAACTAATGGCAATACCTGAGATAGTGCAGAATTTTCTGACTACAAAGCCAAGTAAACCTGCTTCTCGTAGCTACAAGCAAGGGACAGAGAGCCCCTTCATTCATCAGGAGACACACAGAGAACAACCACTTTTATAGAATCATAGAATCGTAGGATCATTTAGGTTGGAAAAGACTTTTAAGATCATTGAGTCCAGCCATAAACCCTACTCTACCAAGTCCACCACTAAGCCATATCCCCATTTCTTCATATCCTGGTCTTCACAGAAGTGAAGAATTTTTCTGTCACAGTGAGAGGCCCCAGATATTGTTACTTTTTTTAATAAAAACTGAATTTGGACACTTCACTCTCTCAGCAGAGTTGCAGAATAAACTTCAAGCTTAAGTGGGCTATAGCTGTTAGATTTTTGTAAGTTATGGGAAGGAGGGACTAGTTTGCAAAGTAGGAAGGTAACATTACAGTGAACCAATCACAATGTGTTACTTTACAACCCGTGAGCAATAACTTTCAGAACCTGTTTGCAAGAAAAATTCCCTATCAGTAGGCAGTCTGATGTAGGAACTGCAGACATGAGGCTGAAAGGAAAGCAACAATCATCTCAACAGTATGAAATATATTTCCTTCTTCAAGATTAAGATTGCTATTTTAGTTTGCAAGAGTTGTAGGAATAGTAAAGGAAAGATTATATCCTGGGAAGTTGAGCAGCTTTGTTTGAAGTTCTCAAAGCATGTTTTGTACTGTTTTTGTACGGATTATTTTGCTTTTGATTTGCTATGCTTTGAAACCAATATTCTGCACAAAAGCTTAGTTACTTATGCATGGATTTAGTGGACTGATGAAAAGCTAGCTTTTGGGCTGGAAAGCATTTTAGCCCAAAACAAGATGGAGCAGTTTTCCGTGAAGTTGTGCATGACCTCTCATTTCTTGTATGTGTGTGCATTTAAACATCAGTATGTGTTTTGCCTCAGCAGAGTACAAGTCTGTGTTTGAACATGCCTATGCAGGAATTCTGGGCTTTGGCTTAAGAAAGAATACGTTGATGTTTTCGCTGCTATATCCTTAATCTCATACACTGTGATTGCTTCACTTTATTGGGGCTCAAGATTTTCTAAGCTTTCTAAGAGTATATTTGGAGAGCTCAAGCACGGTTATTTGCAGATTTGTAGCTAAATTACTTCCTGATGAGATTGGATTGTGGACCTCCAGCAGGGTTGATATATTGTGTCTCTTGTTCCCTATTCAAATATTCCTACACTCTTTTGCTTTGGCCATGTTTGGATCGTATGAGTCAGTAGCTGCCTCTGTTTCTCAGTAGCCAAGTATTTTGTAGCAGTGAGCTGAGTTTCAACTGTGGAAATAGCTGCTAGGATATAAAGCAAGCATTGAGGTTTTCATGGCTTTGCAAGGCTGGATGTGGATCTAGCGGCAAAAGAAAGGCTCTTTTGAGAACCTTCGTCATCAAGGCTTGTTATATTCTGAGAAGGAAAAACCCAATTTGTCTAGTAGTGCATCTGTTGCAAAACAAAGTGCCAAAGTACTTGATTCAAAATCAATTTTGATTATGCAATGCAAGCCCTGATGGCATGATAGCTGACAAGCATATTGTTGGTACAGATGAGCATTTTGATATGTGACCAGTATCTCCTGTCCTGCCTCTAATTCCAGCTGCAGGAGTTCCTGAAAAATTACAATCCTATATTTGATCATTTGACAAAATAATCCTCTCACTTTCTCTTTACACCTGTCCCTACCCTGCCTCATTGATGACTTAAAGTTTATAGTACTTCTGATGATATCACAGTCCTCCTGAGGATGATATCATCATCCCACATCTTAACAGTGAGGCCAAAGAAGGAAGATAAGAAATTATGTCAGAAGTGTATTGGCCAGCATGTGCAACTGTCTGTAGACAGTGTATATACCTGGAAACTGTGACCATATGCAAAGCAAAATCCAAAAGCTAAAGCTAGCAAAGTGTGAGGAGCTCAGGCAAGGCAGATTTGATGGCTGGTGCAGGCCAGAAGCATCCGCAGTATATGTGACAGATTGAACATACTGCCAAAAGCAAGATGGTTTCATATGAAATAAAATCTGCCCTGTATGGTTTTATGCTGGACAAGGATGGCTGGCATTCTTTCTCTTTTCAAAGTTGTTTACCACTGAGATAGTGAAAGAGCAGGAACAATCAATCCCAGGTATAGAGACAAAGCAAAACCAGCAGAACAGACAAACCTGGTAACGAGTGAAACATTTCAGAAATCTTTGCAATGAAATAATATGTATTTACACTTAAAAAACCCCCTTTTCAAATAAATCAAGCACTAAGAGGCAGATTAAATGTCATGCTTTACACACTACAATAACCAGCAATACAGTGCCTTCAAATGAAGAACAAATGAAGTAGTAGATAATTGGATTTGAAGGGAAAAGAAAAAGAAAGGGAAAAAATAAAGTGACCCAGACAGAGAATTCAGTAGATTATCACAGGTAACTATAGCTACTGTATAATAATATCTTCTTATTTTAGAACTATTCCTTTGTTAAGATGGTGGGACATTTAATTAAGTAATTACAGAATTGGAGTCCAAATACTTCTGCTGTTTACACTGGAATAAAGCTAGATCAACTTTTAATTTATATTGCCTGACCTGCTCCAAATTTAATACTAGTATAGAGAATGTCAGCACCAGACTCCAGAGACATTTTTGCTAGTGAGTTAATTATAAATTAAAAGCTCAGCTTTTCTCTATACTGAATCATTTTTACATGCACAGTGTGCATGCATTAACAATTGCAGTCATTCATAACCCAGGTAGTATAATGCCCGGATATGAACTCCAGTTTTAGTGGGGGAAACGTCAGACATTACTGATAATGCATTAAATAATTAACTTTTTGTTTTGAGTGGGTATTTTGCTCACTGGCAACATACTTGCCAGGAAAATAGAGTGTCCCAAGCTAGAAGTGAGGATGATTTGTTTTTCTTCCCCTGTATGAACTTATGTAATGCTCTCTAGGAATCTGGAGTTTTATGCAACTCTTCTGTGCTTGTTGACTCTTTTCACACACAGTTTTATTAGTTTAGACAAGATTACATGGCTCAACTTTCTTCTTACTAGTAACTGTGTAACCATAGTTCCATAGTAACTATGAGCCCAGACCATAAACTAGAACTCCATTGTGCCACAACTGTACAAACACAGAATGAATATGTAAACTGTAAGTTCTTTGGGACACAAATCGAGAGTTTGGTAATAATGGACAGATACAAACAGAACAGCAAAGGAGTGTGAAGAAAAATTGTCGTAAGTAGGTCTGTTGAAAGCTTGTGGACAGTTTTAATTCAAATCTTGGGAAACAAACTTGTGTTGCTCAACAAAATGCCTCCATTGAGAAACCTATCAAGGGGCAAAAGTTACAGGAAGAGAATGGTAAGCATTCAGAAGTTCATCACTCCTGAGCATGTTTTGAAAATGATACCACCAGGGACTATTCTCTTGCAAAGGCAGAGCATGTCTCCTTACCATACCCCTTCAGCCATTTAGTTTTGTGGGTAAATCCAGATAACTATTTGGGAACCATCTCTGACCATACTGTCCTCCAAACTCTGCACTGGGCTGAGCCAAAACCACAGCCATGACCATGCTAAGGCTTGGATGATATGGAAGATTATGTAGTAGTGCTTGGTCCTCTATATAGATGTAACTGGTGAGAATAGTTATGAGATGAACTGCAGCAGAAAACAAGTAAGCATTTCAGATTCAGGTGGCAGAGGTTATTCCAGAGAAGTAACACCAGAGAAGGGACACCGCCCTGTGCCGTGGTCATCAGTAAGAATAGAGTAAAAAAGCACAGAAGGATGAAGATGGTGCCCTGCTGTTAATGGAAGCTTACTGTTGCTGTGTAAGCATTTGGCAATTTTCATGGCATCTTGTGTGTATCGCAGCTATACTTACACAGCTCTGTAGGAAGAGAAAACATGACCTTGCACATGGAACCATGAAAAATGTAGAGCATTATTCTGTGGATTATTTTACATCAAGCAGCGGATGGTTCACATGATAACTAAACACAATACAGTACTTTCAAAGGTGAGGCTCTAGCTTCTGGATTTCTGAAAGAAGCAGAGAAGGGTGGGTGTTGTTGAGACTGTGGAAAAAGTGTGGTTTTGATTCAGTGTGCTACGGTCATGTTTTTAATTTTAGTATAGCAGTGAAAGTCTATAGTGGAACAGTATGTTGAGTAGTTCCGGATGGTGACAGCTGAAGAACACCCCTCCTTTGGAGGGAACACAATAAAGGGTAGTATTCCACACCAAAGTGGCAGGCAGAGCACTGGTGAGGATCCACAGCCAGCACAGGCACAGCTTCTTGCATTTACATCAGGGATAGGATTATTTACTAGCACACCTCTTTGCCTACTGACTGCCCACTGACAAGGGATTAGATGTGATATGCCTGGGAAACAAAACTGCAGGTATTTCTGGGCTCAGTTGCATATTGTTTTCTCTTTGGGATTAACTAAACATTCCTGTTTCTTGTGTCCAGGCAGAAACTGTCTTCGCTGACTTGTTTGTTCTAAAACTGAAGTGAACTCACTAGTGTAGCTGTGTAACTGGGAACAGAGAACAAGAACCAGCAGTTTGAGTCTGTGACTGTGCACCACACCCCATCACCCAGCTGTTCTGTGGTAGTTGTGCACTGCACAAAGATGAGCCAACGTGGAAACAGTTAACTAAAGGAGGAGGATGTGCCAGGCGAAAACAGTTTTAAGGATAACAGTCAAGTGATGACCTAGAGGGGATTACACTGAGACTGTTTTACAGTATAACTGGAAAGTTACCAGAAAATGGAAGGCTTAAGTGCTAATTACTAGACAAGGAACTCTTCCCAGGTTTCAGCTGCAAGTACATTTTGGGGACTAGTACATGTAGGTGCATGAAACCCAGCTCCGAAAAACTTGTTCTCAAGCCTAAAATTAGCCGTCTCTTCAACTAACGAACTTTGATCCTTTTTTTTTAATGCATATCCTTTGTCCTCTTTTTTTTTTTCCATGTTACTCTGTTTCCTGCTCATTTGTTTTGCACATAGCACTGCCCTCTTCTATCATCTGTAAACAGACTTGAAAAAGCCTGGAAGATTCCTCTGTAAGTTAATTTTTATCACAGACATCCAGTTCTCTATTTATCCACGTAAGGCACACAGTGTAAAAAGAAGCTACAATATGGTTTAAATGGAAGGGAACCATTGTCTGGTGGAAAAGCTTCATTTAATCGCATTTATTGACAGTGCCTAAGCGTATGATGCTGAAACAAGGGCTTCTATGGCCATGAGTATTGCTCTCTGGGAACCCTTGGCTTCAGTAGGCGCCTTTCAAGTACCTGCCCATCAGCCTGGGCTGAAAGATTCCCTTTTCCACTCTCTGGTTTTCCACCAACAGACCTGACTTGATGATGTCTCTCCTGTTAGACATTTTTGACATTGACTGAGACGCGATGGTAAAAAAAAAAAAAAGAAGGTATTTCTGTGATCATCGATAAATTCAAGCTTGAAGTAACGGTTTAAAGAAACAAACAAAATGACGTCCCCGCACAGCAGCGGGCGATGCGAATGCCCCCGACGGTTTCCGAGGGGACCCCCTGAGAGGCGCCGCGGCCCCGCGGGGCGGAGCGGGAAGCGGCCTCCCCCTCCCGGCCGCGGGATCCCCGTAGCGCCACCCGCCCCTCGCGCTGACTCAGCGCCGCCGGGGCCCACCC
>JANHFZ010020879.1:0-14352 GCA_027560215.1 Halcyon smyrnensis | reverse complement strand
ATGATGGGAAAAAGGTTGGACTTGATGACCTTGGAGGTCCCTTCCAACCATAATGATTCTATGATTCTATGATAAAACTATTCGTGACAATTCTGTTACCTTTGTGTCTGGAGTCTGAATTTTCAAATAGAGCTGTCACTAATGGTAAGTATGAATGAGAAAAATATACCCATTCCCATGTTCCCTGTTGAGCTTGAAGGGTTAGCAGTTAATAAAAGTAGCAACTGACATGTACTCTAAACACAATCATTGCAGAGTCAATGACATTACAACTTTGTTGTTAAATTCAGAGCCATATGTGGCCAGATGTAATGGTTGATTACTCTGAAAAAACCCTTCTTATATGAGGATATGCTTGGAAGAACATATGTAGCACAGAAACATATTTATCATGGTATGGGTTGGGTTGGAAGAAGCATTCACGGAAGATTCTTACTCTCACAAGCAGTATCCTTTAATTTTGTGTGATTAATCTGCTGATTTGATGATCTGCATCATCTTGTGATAATCACAGAATCACTGAATTGTCATGGTTGGAAAAAACCTCTGAGATCACCATGTCCAATTGTCAACCTCCCAAAAAAAACACCAACAAAAAAATCCAAAACAACAACACAAACTCAAACCAGACCTCTCCATCCCACTAGAGTATGTAAAGAAGTGCCTCATCTACACATTTTTGAATACCTCCAGGGATGGTGACTCTCCCACCTCCCTGGGTAGCCTGTTCCAGGGCCTGACTACTCTTTCAGTAAAGAAATTATTCCTAATATCTAGTCTAAACCTCCCCTGGTTCAACTTCAGGCCATTTCCTCTAGTTCTGTCATTATTTACTTCAGAGAAGAGGCCGGAACCCACCTCACTACTTTCAGACAGTGTATTTCCCTTACAAATATCCATCACAGATGAAGACAAAATGTTCTTGTTATTATACTTGCCATGAGATATCTGGAGATCCGCTGCCACCCTCTCTGGCCTTGGAAAAGTTGCTGGGACAGCTGCCAGTCTGGCTTTTGCATTCATTATCTTGCTCCAGATGGAAAGAAGACTCCATGTGTTGTCCATGTGGCATACATCGGCAGCTGGTACTGTCAGGATGATGTTCTCTGTGGCCAGCTCAGACCAGGGGGCAAGTACTGACAGATGGTTGACTACCAGGCAGAGATGTCAGCTTCCCCTAATTCACTGTTCTGGTGAGGAAAAGGTAGCTCATTTAAAAAGAAGTTTTAAGTGTCAAGAGAGAGAACCACCATAGCTAAAGCCCTCTGTACAGCCATAGAAACAAGTTAATCTAGATGTAACTGGGTTTTACTGAACCAGGGGAAGATCCTGAGTTTCTGGCATGGGGTCCAGCCATCTTTGGTGACCCTATGTCCATTGTCACTGCAAGGGGTTGAGAATATTCACTTTTTAATATCAAGCCACTTAAAAGGTGTCTCAGACATGATCATATTGGAAACATGGACAGAGACTAATTCCTAAGTGAAAATCCTATCAATATACTTTCTTCACTGAGAAACAAGAAGCTTTATGCAAAGGCTTTCCTGGGACATTACTTAATCTGAGGTCTTCTCCATATACAACTACAAAACAAGCCATCAATACAGAAATACTTCTTTACTCCTCTGCCTATAGTGTGGTTTATTTTCTGCCAAATTACCCTTTCACGTGACAGAAAATTGGCATCATGGACAGGATTGCCATGGATAAACCGCTGCAAAAATATGACTGTGCCCCTTCCCCAGCTAGGAATAAGTGGGCTCAAAAATTTTGGAAGGATGAAGAGAAAGTGGTAGAGTGTATTGAACAATGCCAGGCTACACAGAACAAACTTAGAGGGAAAGGTAAAAGTGTTACGTGTGCTGTTTTAGGTGCCTGTTTATCTTGTGCACAACAAGAAGCTAAAAATGCCCCTAATCCCAGTCGGATTTCTGCCGTAGAATATGCAACCCTGAAATCCAAGAACGAGGTGCTGAAATCATCTTTAGCCTTTGAACGGGAGACAGGAGAAAAACTAGTAACTCAAGTTGATAAACTTGTGTGTGAGAATGAAAAACTAGGAACCCAACTTGATAAACTTGTAAGTGAAAATAATCATCTTGTAAGTGAAAATAAACATTTTGTGAGTGAGAATAATCATCTCAAACAACTACTGGAATGCCTCTCTAAACAGCTCACAGCTCACAGCTGGGCTGGAGGCACAAACCCGCAGGACGGGGCAGATACATCTGAGTTCCCTCATCTTGCAGTGTCTGTGCAAAAGGCAGCCTTTGTTCAAGCGATGTGTGAGAGGGAGCTGCTAAGGAAGTACCCTCTGTTAACTCAGTAGGATTCACTCCCCTTGTCTACAGTCTCCTGGACCGCCTTAAGACATGTCTGTCTCATTGCCAGGACCATGCACTAACTACCTGTGCTATGAATGCTGCTGCAGCTCAAATGCTGCCTCTGTGGCAGCTGACCCATGTAACTCTTGAAACTGTACATTTATTAGAGGGGCCTATACCTTTGCCCCAGTCCAGAATGACTATCCTGCCAGAAGCCATGTATTTGGGCATTGACCAGGTGGTAACAGACTTGGGAAAAGGAGATGTTATCACACATGTGCATTCTCCCTATAATTCTCCTGTCCGGTTGGTGAAAAAGCCAGAGTGGCAGATTTCAGGCTTCAGAGCACAATTTACAGCACTAGAGTACAGAGAAATACACTTTCCCGTTACACTAGCCTTGCAAAACAAACGGAGATGAAAGATTAATCTGGAGCTGCCAGAAATGTCAGCAACCTACTACAGAAGCTGCTGCTTTGGTCACAGGTAAGCTTCCTGTGCGGTGAGAAAGAATCAAAGGGGACACTGACAGAAAACCTGTGAAGAAGGAGCACAGGAGAACAAGAAGTAATCAGAAAACAGAAGGGAGGGTTGTGAGCAGGCCATGCTTTGGCTAGGAATAAGAACCAAAGGGATTCGGACAGAAAAACTGCTGTTACAGTTTTTAACTTCTTTTTCAACTTTAAAGAGGGATGGGAAATGTATGTTATTGCTCAAGGTGAGGTTAATTTGAAGACCCGGTCTAGAACAACAGCATTAAGGGATGCAGTTACCTGTGCAGGAGGATATGCTGAACCTGTCCCCTTGCCACATGGTGAACCTCACTGTCTCCACTCAGTGCATTGGCTGATAAAAACACTCCGCTCTCTGCTATGTTTCAGAAAGAGAAGCCCAGCCATATGACTTACCAGAATACTGCTAGAAGTCTGGCTCTTCTGGACACTTTAAAATGCCATTTTTTAAATTTTTTGCCAACTAGCCCAATGCCCCACAAGAAATCTGCAGCAGATGTGCCCAACTTTGATCATCCTTTTCCCATGCTATGTAACAAAAAGCAGTTCCTGTTTCTCACCTAGGGAGAGAGATTAGTATACCGCAATAAGCTCTCTCCCCCAGTGGCTAAGCCCAAGTCTGGCAAAGGAAAATTTTCAGGAGACATCAGCTTTAGACACTCTGCCCGTACAACTCCCAGGTGCTTTCTGGACCCAATATGAACCCAGACTGTCAGCAAACACCTAAAAGACGTGACAACTACAGTCACCAGGCTGCAGACATCCTTCTGACAAAGGCTTAATTAATAATAC
Organism: Halcyon smyrnensis; assembly: GCA_027560215.1. Taxonomy (NCBI): domain Eukaryota; kingdom Metazoa; phylum Chordata; class Aves; order Coraciiformes; family Alcedinidae; genus Halcyon; species Halcyon smyrnensis. The sequence continues at coordinate 10,724 of JANHFZ010020879.1, read as the reverse complement.
AACTGCTTTTCACAGTTACCTGCAGGTATGTTTCCAGAGCAGTCCACACCTTCCAGTCCTTTAGTTGAGCGCCTTTCTTCTTATCCTTTCCTCCCAACATTGTGACCTAAGTGCCTGATGGGCGTGATGTCTGGGAATCCCCAGCACCTTTCCATGAACATAGACAGACCAGAGGTTGCAGGTGGCCTCTGTAGTATGAGGGGGAAACTCCCATGCTTGCTGCTGTTCATTGTACCCCAGCTCATGGACAGGACCTCAAAGACCAGTAGTTTGCATGTACTTCACATCTAACATCTCCTTCACTGAATCTAGGTGGACCATGAGGGGGTAGCCAGCATGCATCCAGCCTGCAGGAAAGACAGGTACCAACACATCTAAGTGCTCAGCCCAGTGTCTCTTAGACATAAATGACTGTATTTATTTTTCATTTCTCTGGTGTCTTTCCTCCATCTCACAAACCACATCATATTACCATGTATGTCAAATTTCTCCCTTTGTGAGATAAGGAAATACTACAAATTTCACCCTAACAAATAGCCACATAAGCAGTGTAAAGATAGTACAGAACTATCAGTTAAGCAGTTTCACCTGCTTTCCCTTTTTATACACAAGCATACACACATGGTTGAACTCATGTTGAGATTTTAGGATGAGAAAAAAATCTTGACCAATGTCCATAATACACATGAACTCTCACAAAACTGAGCACAATAATGTGATTCAGCACCCTGGCAGAGCTTCAGTCTTCCTATATACAGTGTGGATATTGCAAGTCTGCAATCCAGAACTAAGCAGTGTGGATGAACCACATGAAAGTCACAGTTTGTCATGATTAAGGGCTACAAAGTTTGTCATGCTTAAGCATTTTCTTAACCTCACATCACAGCTACTCTATAAACTGCAGCATCACAGTAGGCAAGAATCTTGTACTGCAAAGGATTTTACTTATGTCGCCATGGTGTCTTCATGCCTAATTTGGCCTTTTTCTTGAAGATTCCCAAAACTGCATACAGGAGTTATGTCCCCAAACTCAAACACCTATTCTAGTAGGGAATAAGCAGCCCTTTATGCTCACTACATAGGTAGCCTACACACAAAACACAAAGCCTATAGACTACCCAAGTTGGAGAATATAAATGGTAACCCCTTTCTTGCAGTAACTATTTAAGATATTGAGCTGCATTTAACAGAAACTGGCACCCAAGAAGTTCAGGTCCAGAAATGTGAATGAAGAAAACCACCCAAAACAGAAGGGAATTTTATGACTGCAGACTATGACCTTTTAAAATAGCATTTGCTCAGGATAGCAGAACTTAATACTTCCAAGATGTGAAACAAATTCTTTCCATGTAGCTTAGCAAAGGATTAGGCCATCAAGATTCATGCCAAGCCCTTGTCTCATTGTGGGATGATGAAATTAACCACTCTAATTTGAAAAACAACTGAAGAAAAAAATTGTATTGTGAAGTTACACATTTACCATATAATTTGACTCTAGGTCAAATGCACTCTGTTCACAACTGGAAAGCTGGAGTGGGGGAGCATCGGTGGCAAAACTACACTCAGGAGCTTTGACAGTGATACTGGTTCTACTTGTCCACTGCCATCACTTCAGGCACACAGACTAAGCTTTGCCCAACTTCTTCAGACTAAGCTTTGCCCACAGTAACCTTTGTGGAGCCCATCTCCAGCAGGTAGGTACACACAGGTTTAACAATCATCACTGAATGCATGAGAACAGCCCTGTGGCTGAGACTGGAAAAAATACAAATCAGGTTGCTGTGTCCCAGGTGTACTGACTCTGCAGGGCATTCAGGAGGGAGAATGGGCAACCACATGTGAATCAAAGCCACTGCAGTCAGCATCTCTACCTCTTAAGTCACCCAGGCAGAAGAACAGCTGAGTGAGACAACACCAGAGACAACACTCTCAACTTCCAGTGAGAGAAGGAAGCATCTGAAAGGGTCAATACATTTTTTTAAGCCCTCCTTACTCCTAAAGGAGTAGCCCACAATTATGCAAAGGTTGCAGTCATTTTAACACCTTACATACGTTTCCAGCCTGGTTTTAGCAAAATAACCTTGAAGGAACAGACACTGCTGCTAGAAGCCACTTGTCTCTTAGCCCTTGAGAAGGCCATATGGAAATTTACCGACCACATGAAATCTGGACATCTGTTACAATCCTCTCTGACCTTGGGAATTTTGTTGGTATTGCTGCCAGTTTGCTTATTGCCATCATGATCTCATTCCACAGGGTCAGCCGTGGCTGTGGGTCATCCATGTGGCGGATACTGTCAGATGGCACTGTCAGGATGAGATTCTCAACAGCCAATTCTGCCCAGGGGCCAGGGTAGTGCTGGATACAGGCCTTCCACTGTCTTTCACAGGTCTCCCCTGTATCAACAACACAGAAACTCAGTTAAGCACAGCTCAGACTCTTGAGCGTGCTCCCAGAGGTCAAGATGAAGGGAGATCACAGTTGTGAAATTCTCTTGGAAAACAGTATTTGGTAGTTGCCTGACTGTGGGTGGTGGCTGTTAACTACTTCATCCTCACCCTGTGCTTGGGATGTCTCCTCATGCTCTTTAATGGATGGGGAACAGGCAGAAAAGTACTGACATATAACAAAGAACAGATCACTGTTTTCCATCTGAGAAGCAGCAGCATCAGGTTTCTCCAGTGTGTCTTGATGACCTCACCTCTTCTCCAGTAGAAACTTTCTGTTTCATATAAATACCTTGATTTTGTTTAGCAAGAAGAAACTGCATACAGAAATAGAAGAGGAACACAGGAAATTCAGCAGAGGTTTACTGTAGGGACTGGAGATGGCCATATCGGGGCACAGTAAAGCAGGAAGAGTGCAAAACAAGCTTTGTTGTGGCAGAGGTCAGCCTGTCTCCCTCCAACACAACAGCTTCCATCAGAAATGACAACTCCAACCTCCAATAAATGTTGGTTTGGACTAACAGTCCATTTTGTGACAGCTCCTATCATGTAGCAGGCACAGAGTAACTAAGAGTGACAACAAAGCACTGAAATTAAGTCTGGGTATTCCTAAACCCAGGCATTCCTAAGATGTTCCTAAGCACAGGACCATCTTTCCTTTCGGTCGCAGGGATAACAGCATCTTCAAGCAGCACTAAGGAGAATAGCATCAAAATAAAGAAATCTACCAAGCTTGAAGAAAGGAGCTTTGATTTGCCCCTTCTACACAGTGGACACTTTCCCCAGGATGCTTCTTTCTGGTACTGATGGGGGAGGGACCACCTAACGTGTACCAGGTGAGCCATGTTCCACCCCCTGAAGCAGAGGCGTGGCCAAAACAGGAAAAGGAAATAAAGCTGGAGCTCATTACTTCACCTCAGTGTACTGACTACTTCAGTGTTTAGTCTGTCTCGACAGCAAGAGGGTACTATGGTGTACATAAGGCCACCCCAGGATATGACCACTGGGGCCTGCTTCAGCTCTGGGGCATGAGAGACGTCATCTGTGTGACACCCTATCTGCACCTGGAAAACAAAAGGGTATGCACAGCTGGTCAAAGGGCTGCAAGTGTAACCTGGCAGACTGACCACCAACACCCTGAGCCATATGCTACAGCACTGTCCTTGCAGGGTACACATGCAGAAGCTGCCTTCAGACTCCAGCCTAGTTCAAGTTTTCAGCCTGTGGTGATCAGAAGCAGCAAATATAGTGAAAAAAAGCTGGTGAAGTTCAGTACTATCCCTGTCTCAGACAGTCTTACAGCTATACTCCCATTATTACTGGCTTAACTACATCCTTCACCAGCAGTTCAGGGTACTGCCGTGACTTCTTTCACTGCCCTGTACTTGCATTGATCATTCCTTCACCTTTCACAGCATCAAAGTCACATCCTGTAACATAAGAGTTGGAGAGATGTGATCACTGCTGGCTTCTTTTATTGTGCCTCTTCTTGTCCTCATACAGCAGAACAGACAGCATGTGGCTGCAGGATCAGATAGAAACACTTAAGTTAACTTTGCATTTCAGCTGCAGGAAGCTCACTGCAAAAAAAATATCCATCCAGGTCACTATTTATCAGCTTTGCACTTTGCAAAGAACAGGATCCCAAGTAACAAGTTTATATCTGATCTGGGCATGAGCAACTCTGACAGCACTGTGAAGGTACCTTATGAAAGATGTGGAGAGACAGAACCAAGTTTAGTGCATAGAAGGGCCCAAGTACTTACCTTGGGTCTGCTCATTGCACAATAACAAAGCAAATACAGCTGCCTTCAGGCAGCAGCCACACTTAATTATCCCACCAGCACACCAAAATAAAAGGAACACAACAGAAGAGAGTGGGAAACAAGGTGAAAAATTATGACAATGTGTGGAAAGTGCCACAGGGTGGCACCAGCAGGAAAGAACTGAAAGGGCAGCAAACCAATAATGACAAAACCCTTGCTTGTGATATTTTTGAGTGCTCACCTGACAAATACATCTGGGTAAAGAGAAGCCAAATTAAAGAAAGCTTACCTTCAGACCAGCACCAACCACCAGGCAAGGGAACGTTATAACTCCCTTCAGGGAGGTAGAGTCCTGTGCTCCTCCAGGCTGTCTTACCTAAAAGGTAAGAGAGAAGAGTCCTGAACAGTGAAGCACTTCTTTAGCCTGATGTGGCAGATTTTGGATATTTCAAGCTGCAACAGAAGAATCTTCCATCCTTTTCAACCAAGGTGGATGAACGTGGGAACTATAGGCCAGTCAGCCTCACTTCTGTGCCTGGTAAGATCATGGAGCGGATCCTCCTGATGGCACTACTGAGGCAGATGAATAACAATGAAGTGATTGGCTACAACCAACATGGCTTCACCAAGCACAAATCATGCCTAACTCACCTGGTGGCATTCTATGAGAAGGTCACAACCTCAATAGATGCGGGAAGAGCAACTGACGTCATTTACCTGGACCTGAGTAAAGCCTTTGACAATGTTCCGCATGACATTCTGGTCTCCAAGATGGTGAAATATGGATTTGATGGATAGAAAATTCAGTGGGTAAAGAACTGGCCTGATGGCTGCTCCCAAAGAGTGGTTGTCAATGGGTTGGTATCCAAGTGGAGATTGGTGACAAGTGGAGTCCCTCAAGGATGGGTACTGGGACCAGTCTTGTTTAACATCTTCATCAGCGACACGGACAGTGGCATTGAGTGCCCCCTCAGCAAGTTTGTGGACGATACCAAGCTGTGTGGGGTGGCTGACATGCTGGAGGGAAGGCATGCCATCCAAAGGGACCTTGAGAGGCTGGAGAGGTGGGCCCATGCCAACCTCATGAAGTTCAACAAGGCCAAATGCAAGGTCCTCCATCTGGGTCAGAGCAATCACAAGCACCGATACAGGCTGGGCAGTGACTGGCTTGAGAGCAGCCCTGAAGAAAAGGACTTGGCAGTACTGGTGAATGAGAAACTCGACATGAGCCATCAGTGTGCTCTTGCATCCCAGAAGGCAAATCATATCCTGGGCTGCCTCAAGAGAAGCGTGGCCAGCAGGTTGAGGGAGGTGATTCTTCCCCTCTATTCTGCTCTCATGAGACCTCACCTGGAGTACTGTGTCCAGTTCTGGAGCCCCTATTACAAGAAGGATATGGATGTGCTGGAGCGTGTCCAGAGAAGAGCCACGAGGATGATCAGAGGGCTGTAGCACCTCTCCTATGAAGACAGACTGAGAGAGTTGGGACTGTTTAGTCTGGAAAAGAGAAGGCTCCGGAGAGACCTAATTGTCACCTTCCAGTATCTGAAGGGGGCCTACAAGAAAGCTGGGGAGGGACTTTTCAGGCTGTGAGGCAGTGATAGGACTAGAGGGAATGGATTAAAACTAGAGATAGGTCGATTCAGGTTAGACATTAGGAAGAATTTCTTCACCATAAGGGTGGTGAGACACTGGAACAGGTTGCCCAGAGAGGTGGTGGAAGCCCCATCCTTGGAAGTTTTCAAGACCAGGCTGGATGGGGCTTTGGACAGCCTGATCCAGTGTGAGGTTTCCCTGCCATTGGCAGGGGGTTTGGAACTAGATGATCTTTAAGGTTTCTTCCAGTCCTGAGAATTCTATGATTCTATGATTCACTTGCTCTACAATCACAGAACTGCCTTTTGTTTTACCTAACCTGTCAGAAATACTGTTTTGAAGCAATAGTGTAGCAGCATGAAGAAGATAATCACACCATTAGCAAGCAACCCACCCAAATTTGAACTTCTGGAAGTGCCAAGCTTAAATGTGTTTACTAGTATCTTTTTAAAAGGAGAAGATAAAAAACAAGAACCCAAAACTCCAACTCTTCATCCACTCAGATCATCTTACCCTAAAGCCCTTGTAAGAGATGCATACTTTGGTATTAAACACAGTTGTAATGGTCATAAAACACTTCTTAAATGACAGATTTACAGTAACATCTCATTTTTCCTTATGCACTGGTGCAGCACAAGTTGGGGCCCACAGGAATTCCCATTTCTGACTGAAGCTATGGGAAAGTCTAAAAGGACTGTCTTATGCTAGGTGTAACTGGAAGATGTGTAGCCCACCACTACATTTCAGCATGTTTCTAGACAGTCTTCCCATGGAAATGTAAGTCTCCTCCACCCAGATCCCTGCAAATACTTGCAATAGTGCAAAACTGATCCATGTCTACTATACTGATCAGGTAAAATCCACTCCTTAGCTCTGACATAAAGTTTACTTAAGCATATTTCAACACAAACACCAAAAGTCCTGAAAGAGCTAAACTGTCATAAACCATCCAACTTACAATCTTCCCTCCAAAAAAGTGGGACCACTAGTGTGCTGACACAGCAACTTGTGAGACTGTGCTGTAACTCAGCCTGAAATCATCTAGATAAAAATAAACCTTTTATTCCTAACTCCTACTTGTTTGTAGGAGTTAGATTTCACAATTACGGCAACAACAGCCTGCAGTGTAGAGCCCAGGGTTTCTCAAGGAGGCTGTCTTGCCAAAGCCATTTTGTTGGTCAAGTACACTGAGGCACCTCTGTTAAGTGGTTCTTCTCCCTGAGTACCTTTGCACTAACACCATGGAAACAGGCCTCTGCTGAGGTGTTTCACAGTGCTGAAATTAGGGCTGGCCAAAAAAGGAGCCTGTCTGCCACTCCACAGAGGTCAGCCTGCTCACAAGCCCACAGTGAAATCGCACATCTGTGCCCATGTTCATACATACACAGACATATGCACACTGAGGACAAATGGCCACCTATCCCAGCAACAGGATGATTCAAGACAAGGGGAGATACACTCCTCACCTGGGTTCGTGCTGTCAATTTTCGCTGTGACAGGGAGGGCACAGACTCCAGCAGCATATTTCTGCAGTGGTGCTGTACTGTCCATCATAGTGAGGGACAGCTGGGTTGCCATGCAGAGAAGGACTGTCTCTTTGGAGTTGCTCTTGACAGGGCAGTGCATGCTGATGTGTGGGATCCCCCTTCTCTGGAGCACTTTGGTCAGCATGTGGTGCTGTGAGGCATACGCAGGGCAGTCGTGGGCTGGGATGTGCAGAAAGGCAGTGCAGTCTTGTGACAGCCTTTGCAGACAATCCTTCAAGGGGGCCTTGAGCTCGTCATGCTTGTCTACATGCCTGCTGAAAAGTGCAAGTGCCTGCGGAAGTGGTAGTGCTCCCCAGGTGTTTAGCTGCCTGGACACTCTGCCCCAGGATACTCAGTCCAAAGCGGTTCAGGATTTTGTTGCCAGGATATTTTGCCACAGCAGCTTTCCCACAGTTCTGGGAAGCCCAGTACCAGGCCTGGCCTCCAACCAGTAGGCTACCTCCCTCTGCTACACAAGTATGAACCCTCTCCGCCCCTTTGTCACTGTAAGAAGAGCAGTAGTACACACTCACGTTGTCTGTCAGCTCTGACACCTGTGACTTTATCTCTTCCTGAGAGAGGAGGCTGCACAGTTTCTTCAGGCTGGCATCCACACCCACCAGCCCCTTTCTCCCAGAATCCAGCCAATGGACAGCATTGAGCAGGAACCTGGCCAGTTTTGGGGAGAAGAGCTGGCTCTAGTGGGTTGCCACCACAACGCAGCCTTGGCTGTAGCATACCACAGCTAAGAGGCAGCGGTGCGAGCTGTCCAGGCAGAGCGGGAGGGAGAGTACACCATGCACCAGCAAGACAGAGGGTATGCCCCCTGTCACAAAATCCAGCTCTGACACACCACGCAGGAGAAAGTCAGCATCAAGGCTGAAGTTGGCCTGGGGCCTGCAGAACCAAGAGAGGTACAGGTTAGCCCCTGACCCAGAACCCTTTGCACAAAAGGCCACCTTGTCCATCCCTGCCTCTTCTTCTTCCCTCATCCTAGTACATCATGTTGCCAGTTCTTTCCTTAAAAAAAAAAAAAAAATCCATTCTTACATAATTTTTCTCCTTTTAAAGCCTTGGGTTTTGCAGCCAAGCACAACTGTAAGAATCTCATTAGTTATTAAAAAAAAAAAAGAGATACAGAAAAGGTCAAAAGGAATTTTCTAGACCTCTGACTGAAAAGCAGCTTGAAAATCTACATACCTTGCAGAAACTCAAACAATCAGGTGACCTTGGATGGTTTAAACTGCAAATCATGTGGGAATTGGCACATGTCCTGTAACAGAAACTTTCTCCACTTACCCCACGCTAGTCATTATCAACTAGGTAAGTTCAAAAAGTTTCTCTGTCTTCTCCCGGCTTCTGCCACTGTTTAGAACTGAAGAAAGGATAGCTAGGCCATGGGGGCTAGATGGGCAGGAAGACACACAGCTAGACAAATAATGAGTGACTCAAATTTGAATCAGAGCCCTAACACTGATCCTCACATTACCACTAGTTGGTCTCCACAACATAAGGAGATTATACTATGCAAGGCTTTCGTATCTCTATTTCCATATAACTCCAGTATGTCACTGTGAAGACACATATAATCACTCTCATTTGATTTGTTTGCACTTTCTCCTGGTTCTGCCAACCACAGTTTTTCCCCAATACCTGGAAAGAATCTGTTGTTATGTAGCCATTGGAGCCAACTCAATAAGAATAAATGATGCTGCCCTTCTGCATGCCCACAGGACAGAAATTATATCTGCAGCTCTCCTTTGGTTATTACTTTACTAAGACTCTTTGTCACACAGAGTATATGCCCAGGTATATGGCACAGCACCTGCCTCAGACTGCAGTCTGAATCTCTATGTGTTAAGCAAAGGCCTGCAGGAATGCCCAGATGCACATAACTCTTCCATTGCATTAAAATTAGGTATCTAAATTTATCTGTGGCTCTGGATCCAATCAAGAACACCACAAATGCATCTTAAACAAGGTGTAATTCACCCTTACTATACAAAGTCTTGTTAATCGCTATGTAATTTTTCTCTGCTGAATTCTCCACCCCTTTCCCTCTTCCAGGCACCATGCATGAAGTGCTGGGAACACGCCCATACAATGCAGATGGGAACAAGAACCAAAGAGCAAAGGTTAATTAAATAATTTCATTTGTTACTTGTGTATGAAAAACATTGGACAACCAGAAAGTATCAAATCCAATTATTTGTTTGAAAATACTAGAAATGTCATATTATATATCCACAAGGAAAAGGCTGTGAAGGAAAGTTTTGCAGAGAATTTTATTGTAACTGTTGCAGCTTTCCTTGCAATGAAGCTGCCAGAGTGAGGAAGCACAGCAGTACTTGCTGCTTGGGAGAACCTGCTGCCTTGTGTAACTCAGCAGAAAGTGGTGGGAGGCACAGCCTGGCACACCCACTAGCAAGGGGAGGTGGAGGAAGATGGCAGAGCAATGCCCAAGACTCTACAGCTGTGCAATATAGACCTGAGTGTCATACCTGCTGCTCCAGGCTCAACGGTCCAGGTGGGAATCCCAAACCAACTGGGAGCATGGAGATTTCCTGCCCACACAGCTTGTGTCAGAAGCTGAGAAGGGAGGTGGCACTCAGCCTGCCTCCTCAGCTCTGCACCACCCCCAGGGTTTCACTTGCAGAAGGTGAATTTCTGCAAGTAACAGGCTAAACAGGTTTAACACCTGACAGCCTGAGCCCAGAAGGAGGGCCTGGTGCTCCATCTCCAACCCAGTTTTGACCTGTAAGAAGGCTGCCCTGAATATGTGTGGGAAGAGGAAGAGGAGCTCCCCCTGTCTCCAGGTCATTCATTGTATGTTGCGCTCAGCCACACTTGGTCAGGCAGGCTGCTCTTAAAGATGGGTGCCCTCATTTCCTTCCCCCTGAATGAATTCCCCAGGCTTGGCCCAGCTGCCCTGGAAACAGTCAAAGACAACATTGCTTCTGATTGCAGACAGCAGGAAGGTCCCCCTCAAATTGGAAGACATTTGCCTCACATCCTTGCTACTAAAGAACCAGCATTCACCATCATCCTTATCTGTCATCTCAAGAATCTTTTATGAACACCTCACCAGCATAATCTGATGAGTTAAATACAGAGAAATTCAGATACTCATGGGACAATTAGTGGGATCTTGGGAATTTTCTTGGCAATTTTGAAGATGCCTTTCTCCACAGCATTTCCTGTGAAGTACACGCCAGCCATGCTGGTCACCTGGTTCCCAGGGAATTCAAACAGCACCTTCTTCTTGCCATGTTGACTTGCCCAGTGCCAGGAGTTGCCTTGGCCTCCAATGAAAAGAATTATCACAGAATTATCACAGAATTATTACTGAGGCTGGAATAGACCTTTGAGATCATCAAGTCCAGCCTAAG
>JANHFZ010020878.1:0-25068 GCA_027560215.1 Halcyon smyrnensis | reverse complement strand
GCTCTTGCTCAGCATTGCTCAGCTCCCCTCTCAGGCTGCTCTTCTCCAGCTGAACAGCCCCAGGGCTCTCAGCCTGTTCTGGCACAGAGATGCTCCAGCCCCTCAGCATCTTCAGAGCCTCCCTGGGACTCTCCCCAGTAGTTCCCGGTCTCCATTGAACTGGAGAACCCAGAAATGGACCCAATACTGCAGAGGTGGCCTCACTGGGGCAGAGCAGAGGGGGAGAAGAACATTCCTGGACCTGTCAGGAGCTGCCTCTGCCCAACTGGGAAGGAAGGAGCCTTGAGGGGCTCAGTCTAATGACAACCTACAAGCGTGCAGCCGTAGCTGCCCTCCCCAGGCATTCACCTCCCCAGAGCTCACCTTGACGCTCCCCCCAAGCCCAGGCAGCTTCCCCCGACCCTCCCCGTCCCGCAGCCGGTCGGGAAGCTGGGCTGGCCCCGCCGAGGAGGAGTCTGGTGGGCGAGGGCTGTGGGATGAGGCTCATCCGGGAGGCAGAGAAGCGGCAGCGTGGCAGGGGAGGTGGGATAAAGCCGGTTGCTCCTCCGCACACAACATGCGCCTACGGAGACTCCTCCAGACCGCCCGTACTCGCCTCCCATCCAGCCAGCCCAGCCTGGAAACACCTCTCAGCAAAGGCAGCCAAACATCTCAGAGCATCTCCTGGAGATGCCACGACACAGCCCGGCTGCCATCTGGGCTCTCTCGTGCCTGGCTCCAGGACGGGACCTGGCACCAGAGGCAGCATCTGGGCCACGCTGGTGTGCCCAGGTCAGAGCCAGCCCGGGCGGAGGGCACATGGCACAGCACCGAGCAGGTCCTGGCCCCTCTTCTGCTCCAGAACAACACAGGAAACAAGAGATTTCCTGGAGAAAACGAGACAGGGTGGTTTCCATTTTGCAGAGGGGCTGCAGGCTCGGGAGATGGCCCTGCCAGGAGGCTGGGGATGGCTCAGGGGTCACAGACCCCACAGCTCAGAGGGTTTTGTCCAGAGCAGGAGGGGATGCCGGACACCAGCTCCACCCTGGGCACCAGCAGGCACGGGGGAGAGCTCGCTGCTGTCTGTGTGGGTGAAGAGACCCCAGAGCTCAGTGCTCTGCCTGCAAAGTGGACACTCCCTCTCCTCGTCCTGCCAACCAGGAGAAATGAAGTTCTGGAAGCGGGTCAGAGCCCCTGCCCCTTCTTCACAGCCATGGGGGGTGTCACAGAACCCCCTGGAGAGAGGGGGGATTTCTGAGTCACCTTAGAAAGCAACAGCTTAATGAACCAGGCTGCAGAGCCCACCCGGGGAGGGTATTAATACAACCAAGATGCCAAAGCACATCAGAGGAACATGAGACATCCATTTCAAGGCAGAAGGCTCCTCTTGCTCGAAGCAAGAAGAGGGAGAGTAAAACACCAGAACTTTAGCTGGCTGGGGTGAAGAATGTAGCTGAAACATCACTGGTGAGGAAGGAGCAGCCTCGAGGTGTTAACCACTGGGCAGGAGGAACCAAAGCTTAACAGAACCGTGACATAAAACCTCTGACACCCCAAGAGAGGGGCTCAGGAGGGGGGAGTCAACCCCATCAGCTGCTCTGCAAAGCCCCAGCCCCACTTTGCTGGGCTGCAGCAGGCAGAGGGGTTGTGTTTGTCCTTCCTCTGCTCTGCTTTCAAGAGAGGCTGTTTTCCTTGCGAGCTCTGCAGCCTGGGCAGGGGATGCCGGCCCCACCGCCGTGCCTGGCGATGCTGCTTGGAGGAAGGGGCTTTATCTGGCAGCCTCCTGCTCAGCCAGCCCCAAGGAGGGGGCACCAGCCCTGGCTGCAAACACACAGGTCAGTGAGCTGTAAGAAATCCAGGCTGGAAAGATGAAGAGTCGCCAAGCGAGAAGCTGGTCACAAGGTGAAGCGGTTCCTTCACTAAGTTCTGTACTTTCACCCTCCTAAATCCCACCCCCCCTCCGTTTTCCTTGGGTTTTTGCTCCTTTAACTCCGGAATACAGGAACCTGGCCCTAAAAAACTGCCACGAGGAGACACCTGACTGCAGGGGGGAGGTGGTCCTGGAGTCACTGGGGGAAAGGCGCTGGTACCTGGGGCAGGTCTAACCCAAAACACACATCCAACCGGTGCTCCCAGCCAGCTGGGCTTCCTGCACCCTGGCACGCCTGGGCAACCAGAGCCTGGCACCAGCACCAGGGCGATACTGGGAGGAAGGAAGAGAGGCCGGCAGGCAGACACCGTCCCATGCTCAGCACCGGGGAATTGCAATCGAGCGGCCAGGTCCCGCCGGGCTGCAGCCGTCGGCAGAGGGGCCGGAAAGGAGGGAGGAAGTTTCAGACAAGGCGCCTTTCAGCTTCTCCCTGCCCTTATACGGGCTGTGCAGGCAGGAGTCTGGCAGGCAGAGCTGGGTGGGGAGAGGTGACCCGCGACCCTCGGCTGTGCAGGAATCCCGCTCCCAGCACCAGCTGCCCTGAGAGAGGCACAAATCCCCGTTCCAGCCGCGCTGCCGGGGTCCTGCTCTTCGAAACTCCAGTGGAGGTGACCCTGGGTGAGAAGCAGAGATGGGAACCGGTGGTGTGGTACATCCCACCCGTGTGCATCCCACCGGGCATGTGAGCACTGCTGGGAACCAGCTCCAGGGACTGTAAAGATCCATCCCTCCCAGCACAGCTGCCAACCCCCATACCCGCTGCCGTTGCCCTGAGCCTCACCTACACGCTGTACCAAAGAGCAGAGTGATGCAGACAGGGCTGTCTCCTCACCTCATCCCATAATAGCAACAATAATAATAATAAAATGAGCTCCATAATTAGTTTTCCCAGCAGAATCACTCTCTCCAGGATGGGAAGGAGAGCAACGACTCGTGCAGCCCCACGTTCTCTGAAGGGAGCCAGGGAAGGGCCCTTTGCACATCACAACCCCCAGTGTGGGTCTCAACTGAATCACATTAAACCCTCCTCGTGTCCACGTCCTCAGTGTCACCCATGGCAGCTCCCCAAGGGGACAGCCAGGGCTGCAGGAGGGACAGGTACTTGCCTCCCACGCCACGGGAGCCTCCACCCTCCAGCAGGAAGAGCTGCACCCAAAATGCCCGTTTTAAGAGCTCAAAAGAGGAGCCACGGGACAAAAACCTGCAATTTCCTTGCCGCGCGTGGGCTGTAAGATGAGGCTGCAGGCGTAAAACCCATCACTCCAGAGACTCATTTAGCCACACAAGCCATCATTAACCAGTATCTACCAGTGACCGGAACAGGAGACGCCTTCTCAGCAGACACAAATAGCGGGGACATGGGGAGTGACACGAAACCGCTCGAGCTCAGCACGCAGCTGCCCCGTCCCCACCCACCGGTGAACAACCACCTTTTCCAGTCACGCCGGGGTGGACACGCGTTTTTCCTGGGAGGAAATACAGGATCAGCCTCCTCGGGGTCCCCCACAAGGACAGAGGTTCTCCAGCCCCGCAGGAGGAGAGGAACGGGCACAAGTGCTGGGGAGCATCACCCCCACGGGTGGGGAATGACCCTCCGCCAGCTAGAAATCCCTTGCAGGGGACACAGACCCAACAACCTCCCTTCTCCTGCTGCAGCTCCACTCCCAGCCTCTCCAGATGGATGCGCACTCGGGGAAACCTTGGACCAAGGACCAAAGGCTGAGTTTGGTTAGTAAACGAAGCTTGAACACAAGACGTGACTGCTCACACAACACTGGTCTTACTCCACGTGGGATTTCCCCACTAGACCCCCGTGCAGGGCTCTGCCTGTCCCAGCAGTGGCACTCAGGATGCTCTTTTTAGGTGGCACTTGAATGGGCAAACTGGTTGTGGTAGAAGCCCTCCTGCCAGGCTGTCAGCACAGCAAAGCAGAGCCAGCCAGCTCTTCCCCACAAGCCTCTGCCTTCTCTCAGCTCACAGCTCCAGTTCATCCAGTTCATTTGGAAGGCTGCACCCCGTCTGCCTGCTCTGGAAGGGTTGAAGTGACCTATTGCCATCCCCGGGGGTTTCTGCTCAGCTCCTGCAATTAGCACAGGGGATCATCAATAAGCCAGAGCTGCTGCTCCTGCTTTAGCCAGAGTGCTTCAAGAAATACAAACGTTCGGGGGCTTGGAAAAGAGGAGACTCCCTTTGTAGGCAGAACAAAGGCAGGGGAGGAATTAAGATCTTATCTGAAGTGTGTTTAGGATCTATCAGCCCCAGGGCTCTGGGCACTTTCCACCCGGCTCAGCTTTGCCACCTCCCTCCCCCTGCTCCCACCTCCCTCTCTGCAGGGGCTCTGCCAGCACCCAAAGGACCAGCACAGCCCCCCCCAACCCCTTCTCCCTGACCCTGCTCAGTTGTCCTACTTTGCAGCTCCTCCTGATGGGAAACCAGCACTGAGAAGGTGGGGTACTGGTGCCTGGCAGAGCCTGCCTGCACCCCAGCCCCTCACACAACCAAGAGAGCGCAGAAGGCTCTTAGAGCCTGTGCTAGCCCAGCTCCATCTCCTGAAGTCCAGGAGACCACAGGGAGCTGGGCACGGCTGCTGCTCTCCCAGGACAGTGGTCCTGCTGCCATCTGAGCCGGAGGGACCAACTTCTGGAGGTGAAGGCTGGAAAGAACAGAGACAAGCCCCCGACAAGGCAGCCGGCTTTGTCTCCAGCCACCTCCCACACACCACACAAGGAGCTGAAAGTCCCAACCAGCTACAAAAAAAGCCCAGGCAGCAGAGCACTCTCCTTCCCCAGGGTCTCCTTTAATAAGCAGCGAGTAATGAAGAGCCTGAATTCATTGTAAAAACAGCGCTGGAGTCTCCAGACCATTCGGTGCAGCATTATCAAGATTGTTACCATGGAAAAGCAACCGTGTCCCCTTAACTGCTCCACGCAACACAAAGCCAGCCCCGGGCCCAGCTCCAGCTCTACGCTTGGGCAAGTCAGAGAGATGTTGGGCAACTTGCTCTGAGGAAGAGAGTTTGCAGAAGGAGAGGTTTCCAAAACTCAACGCTGGCTGCAGAGGCACCAGCAGCTCTAACAGGTGAGGTCCTGAGTCTCCCCCTCCTCCTCCGGTGGGATCCATTCCCAGGCAATCTGCTTTTCAGCTCCTGACACTGAGGTCGATGGGAAGTGAAGGAAGGAAGGTCACAGAGTCCTTCCCAGCACAGCAGGGAGAGGAGAGCACTCAGCCCCAAAAATGACCGGTCACCCTGAAACCAGGACGGCAAATCCCGCGCTCTCCTCCCGCCACCCAGGACCAGCCTCATCAGGCCACGGAGCTGAGCCAGCGTTGTCCTGCTGACGACACCCTGAGCAGCCTCCCTGCCCCTTGCCAAAGGAAAAAAAAGAAATTAAACCTGTTCCCAGAAGAGCTGCCACATCCTGTGCTCTCCTGCGAGACGCTGACTCGAGCCCCAGTTTCTGCTGGATGGGTTGGCTCCGAGCGCACGGCTACAGATCTGTGACATCGAAGCTCACGACACCAGGTCAGGGCATCGTCTCAGATGCTTCAGCTCAGCCCTCAGCAGGGCAAAGTCCCATGAAGAAGGGTCACCCACCAAAGCTGCCTGTTTCTGGGCCAACCTTACCCTTGGAGCCATTTCTTTGCAAAACTGATGCTTGCATCGGTGTTCTCGGCATCTCGGAGCACGAGAAGGAAAGCAGGGATTGCTCCTTAGCCCACCCAAGGAACCAGTTCCCACCACATCATCAGAAGATACCAGCATGAGAACCCAGCCCACAGCCACGCATCAAGGCTGGGGACTTTTGCTGATCCAGGGACACCTTCAGGGTATAAAGTGGGACACGTCTGGACAACACCCTTCTCAAACAGGCTCTTCTCTTCCCACTAGAGAAAGAAACCCTTATCTGGGCCAGCCGTTATCCCTTCTATCTGTTTGTTTCTGCTTGCCAGAGCTTTCAAGCCCTACAAGATTTGGGTTGACCTGAAATACTCTCCTAGAGAGTCAGCGCCCGTCCGGACGAGGCCGTTTGCCTCGTGTGGCTGGATGTCAGCTGGGAAAGGGTCAACTGGTGCAAGGTGTGGATGGGGAGAGGTAGACTGGACCCTGCCCACCTCCGGGAGGACCTATCAGTCAGGGATGAAGGAAACAAAGAGCTAAGATGGGTGAGACACAAGGGGAGGAATCCACAGCCCAAAGGCACGGCACCAGAGCAGACGAAGCAGGGCAGCTCCTGGCGAGGAGGGACCCACGCGCTCACCTGGCTCTGGAGCTCGCTCTGCTGCTTTAGACGCAGGTTCTCGGGAGTGTCTGCCACCATGGTGAAGGACTGCTTCGGGTAGTGTCTGTCGAGAGAAGGGACAGCGTGAGTCGCAACGTTCCTACCGGCCACGGCCGTGCTCTCCGGCCTCTCCTACCCACCAGCCCCCAGCAGATCCAAGCGTTTCGGTCCCGCTCCGGAGCGGCACGTTGAGCAGTGGCACAACCAGGGCTGGTGCAGATGCAGTGACACAAAGGTTCGGCAGCAGCCGTGGGAATCCCAGGCTGGTTTGGGTGGGACCTTAAACATCATCTCATCCAACCCCCCTGTAGGGAGCAGGGACATCTCCGACTAGAGCAGGGTGCCCAGAGCCCTTTCCAACCTCCCCTGGGATGGTGCCAGGGATGGGGCAGCCACCACCTCTCTGGGCAGCCTGGGCCAGGTGGGCCCTCACTTCGGGTGACGGGATTTCTCGCTGTGCACACCCCTGCGCCTCACACCCTCCCCAGCAGATACACATTTCTCACTTGGTTTTCTCCCAGGCTCAGTGTTAAATTCAGTTTTATCAGGAAAGGGGAAGGAGAAGGCTTCCCCACCCCCACCCCAGGGGACAAAGCCATTCCAGGTTTGTGCCTGACAGGTTCTAGAGAGACCTGAACACATCCTCAGCGTTTCACTACCCAGCCCTCGGGTAACATCAGCCCAGGAGAAGGTTGCCAAGGACTTTGCCCATTCCCCTGTTTCCTCTCTGATGGGTCAGAGGAGGGCAGGGTGGGTTTTCTTGCTTATTTTACAGACGTTTCAGCCACACAAACCTGTTATTGGTTTCCTGCTACTGCAAAATATCACAACCCTGGCACAAACCAGACCAGCAGAACCGTGCCCGGTTTGGAGCACAAGCTGTGCTGCTTATCTGCACCAGTTCAAGCAGGAGACCTCCATCGTGGCCTGAAGCACCACGGAGCAGTTTCTGAAAGCACTTGCAACCTTTGCTACAGGCAACACAAACTACCAGAGCAACTGCAGTACTGGCAGAAAGGAAATCTCTAACCCTAGAGCTGGAGGCTGCTACAAGCCCCATCCAAGCAGGTGGGTGAACTTCACCTCCAGAAGACATGGGAAACAGGAAGAAGCAAATCGCTGCCATACCGGGATATGTTCCGAACACCTTCAGCTGGGCCTGACCAGAACCTGGTGGTCTCTGTCTCCAGTGGGGTCAGTCCCAACACCATGGATCTTCACCACTCAGGTTCTGGTCCTCTCATAGTCAGCATCACAGAGGATGCTCTTACCACAGCCAGGTCAGGTCCAGTCGGACACCTTCACTGTGTCTGGAGCACTACACATGGCACAGTCTGCAAGAGGAACGTTTCCAGACCACTCAGCACCAGTTGCCGTGGAGGCAAAGCCCTCGGAGCACAACGCTCCCCAGGAGAAGCCAAGGGGGGAAACCTGACACTGAACAGATGGGAACTGCTCTTGCAGGATGGCCAAGGGGCCGAGGACATCCCACAGAAGCATGAAGGGGACAAGTGCCTTTGGAGAGGGTCAGCAGTTTCTCTTTCACAGCAGTTAAGCCCCAAACTGCAGGATTTTGGGAGAGTTGCTGCCCGGAGCAGGAGAGGGGGTGGGAGGCACAGACACAGCACCACCCCCAGTTCACGCTGACACGAGTGCCGCTGGGGCAGGAGGTCACGCTGCAGCTCCCTTCTGCTCTCAAACCCCTGTGACAACTTGGATAAATCCTCCCAGAGCCAGGCAATGCAACTGGCCTCCCACTGCAGGGGACCAGGGCGAAGCAGCCCACTCAAACCAGACCACAGGTCCTCACAGAGGACAACGGGGAGGCTTCACTCAGCCTGGAGGAGCTGAAGGGCTTGAGCACAACGCCGATCCCAGTTTCAGGGCTCTAACGTGGACGGCTCAGCCTCCAGCTCCCACATCTCCATCCACATCACCCAAGGGGCGGCCAAACCAAACCCTCACCCGAGGCAAATTACGGGGGAGCTGCAGCTCCTGGCCTTTCCCAGACCACATCAAATGGACCTTTGTGGGTCTCGAGCAGCCCCAGGGCTCTGCTTTGGGAGCTCGTGCGCTCCAGCAGCAGCAATTAGCTCTGTAGGGAGATGGCATTAGCACCTCTGCCCAGGGCTGGTCCTGCTCCAGCAGCAGCAATTAGCTCTGTAGGGAGATGGCATTAGCACCTCTGCCCACGGCTGGTGGGAGTGGGGCCAAAGGAGGGTAGAAAAAAAGCCGAAAAGCTGGTGCCACGCGGAGGACTCTGGTCAAAAGCTGCTGCCTCAGAGCAGCGTGGTTGGAGAGGGGCAGCAACAGAGCGGCAACCGCAGACCTGCAAGAGCAGCACATACCTCAGCAAAGCAGCAATGCAGGAAACGCGAGAATAAAAATAGCTGCCTCAGCCTCCCCGAAAGAAAAAGAGAACCCCCCCCCCGCACCCTACACACAGACAGAAACCAAACAATGCAGATGTGGTTTGCAGAAAAGGGAAAAGGCAACTCAGCAAGCAGCGGGCTCACGGTCTGCTCCCCTCCCCAGCCCCGGGGTGCCTGGCAGAGGAACCCGACCCCCAGCCAGCTGCCCCCAAAGTACACCAGACCTCGTCCTGCTGCACGTCACCGTGTCCCACTGTCACCATCCCAGCAGCTGGGGCTCAACACCAGCACACCAGAGAGATGGGGAATATTCTGCCCATCCAAGGACAGCCACTCCACGAGCATCTGGCAGCTACTGGCCAGGAGACCCCCGCCAGCCCCCCATCCTTCAGCAGCCTGTGCAGATGCTGCGGCGGCACCCACACCAAATAAGCCTCAATTAACCCTCCACAGCCCCCCCCAAACACCCCGCAGTCGGATCAAGGAGGACAAGAATCACAGGAATACACAAACAACAGATCACCAGCTGCTTGAAGGGTGCAGTTTAATCTCTGTTTAGATTAACCTGATTAGAGGGGGATATAATACTGTGGGTTCCCTTCGCCACTACCTCCGGGCACCGGTGTGTCAGGGCTGGGATACGATATCAGGGCAGACATTTCACCAAGCTACTGCCCGCGGTGTGCTGCAGAGAAATTCCTGCATCAAGACTCCAATAACAATAAAACCCAGTTCTCCAGGAGGGTCCCGTGCTCCCCAGGACACCACACCACAGAACTAGGCACAGCGGTGATGTTTTGGTGCCCAGGTGGGTGCTCCCCTGACTCGGACACCTTGGCGAAGGCTTGGCCAGGGCTGCCGAGCTGCACCCTGAGTGATGTTTTAGAAGCAGCAAAGCAGCCAGAGGCACCTCAGGCTCACACCCAGCCCAGCCACGGTCTGCTGCGGAGATGAACAGCCCGGGGGCTGGCTCGGGCTAAAAACCATCGGTCCAGTTTGGTCTCTGGTTAGCAAAGATTGCTCCAGTAAACACTGCCGCAGTTGCACGAGTCACTGGGTTAGCCATTCACACCTCCAAGAGCCAGCAGCCAGGGAAGCCCTGCTGTCACCACAAAGATGGCCAAACCCCTTCTTAGCCACCGACAAGTTCCAGTGGCCACGGCAGTACCAAAGAGCCCTTGCTCGAGGGGTTCTGCTCCTCAGCAGCTCCTGGGGTCGGCTCCTTCCCAAGGGCAGCGTGTGCCCAGCGGGGTGGGACCTGCCGGGCAGCATCCGGAGCAAAGCCCATCAGCAGGAGATGGGAGATGGTTTGGTCCAAACCCAGGTGCCATTCAGCAGCTGCTGGGGGAGCTGGGGCTTCATTAACAGCAGTGCTAATGAAGCAAGGGCAGCGCCTCAGCTCACAGGGGCACAAGAGGCTGGTACCCAGCCCAGCCTCTTGTTTTACTCCAGTTACCGCTCGCATCCTGCAGCCTTCCCCTGAGTTCCTCGGAAGTCACCACCTGACTCACGCCAAGGTCAAAGCAAACAGAGCCACCCTTCAAGTGCAAACAGCCCCAACACCAAAGGCTCTCCCCCTATCACTTATTCTCCAGATGCAGATCAGGGCCGGGAGCCAACAAGCTCTGCAGACCAGCCCCAGACCTGCTGTGAGGATGGGAACAGAGCTGTCCCCATCCCGAAGAGAGCCAAGGGCCATCACCCCTTAAGCCCAGCGCCTTTAAGAGCCTGGGCTCTTTGCGAATCCAGAGGCTTTTTCCTGCTGCTCAGCAGCAGCTTTTACCGAGATCCCCAATTCTAGAGCCCCATCCCCTGAAGGGTGCTGAGCTGAGGGCTGCAGGGCAGGGAAGCCACTGCCAGACACACAGCTCCTGTCAAGGGCAAATGTGATGTTGAAGTCGTGTGCAGCACCAGCCAGAGCCGCGCTTACGGCTCAGCCACGGCCCAGGAGCTCTCGTACTATCTTCTAGTGCTGCCAACCGAAATCATCCCATTGCCATGGCAACCGCATCCCATGCCCTGGGCATGCTAATAATGCCTGGGAGAAGACGAGTCCCCAGTAGCAGCCTCCGGATGCAGGGAGGAGGGAAACCCCAGCCCCTGCGAGGGCTGCAGACGGAGAAATTCATCCCTCCGGAGCTCGGAGAAACTAAAAAGCCACAGTTGTAAGGGGGGAAAAAGAAAAAAACCAACAAAAATTAAATCAAAATAATCCAAAAGCCAGCTCCCAGCCCTGCCTCTGGAACAGCAGACCTGCAGCGGGCTGTGCCCTGCTACAGCCCAGTTGGGAGAGGAAGAAATGGCCGTGGACCTCCCAGACTGAGCTGGAACGAGGTTTCCGCCGCTTTCCAGATTTTGAGGAACCCTCCCAAAGATTTGAGGCAGCTTTTGACTCAGCTTGAGCCCCGACAGACTGTCGTTAGCAGGCAGGAGGAATCCATCCGTCGGCACCAGGCGTAGGATGAAATACTCGAGTTTGAGCATTTTCCTCTAAGCTCAGGCATCGCTTTTTTCTCCCCCCAGCTCATGAGATCTGCCCGATAAAGAAAAGGCACCTCAGTCCATGGGGAATTTCAGGCCGGAGGTTCCTGATGCAGAAGGAGCCAAACCCAGACGCCCGGATCCCTGCCCCGCACCGGCGTGGGGAAAACCCATCTCCTATGCATGAGAATCAGCCGCAGCAACAGTCAGCAATAAATTAAACCTTAATGAGAAGGCAGCGAGTGGATCGCCTTGGGTCGGGAGCGCGGCAGCGGGCGCGTGGGAACGGGGCGTCTGTGGGATGCTGATGGGCTCGGGTTCATCCCTCCTCCTCCTCGCCCGGGGTGGTCTTGTGGCAAAGCAGACCCGGCTCTCCCCCTTCTCACGGTCAAAACCAAGGCAGGAGAGGAGCTGTGGGTCCTCGCTGCCCTCCCCCAGCCGTCACCATAAATAGGTCTTGGCTGGGGAAGCAGGGAAGGGGGAGGGTGTTTATTTCTCAACCTGCCTCGGTTCTTTCAGAAGAAGCGAGAGCAACACGCGCCAAATCCACCCGTGCAAGCGCCGAGCAGCCATCCTCCCCAAAGAGGACCAGAGCCAACGGCTTCCAGAACTGGAACCAGCAGGAATTTTGGTGCCCACCACAGCAGCTTCCCTGCAGCCCTGAGAGGAGGAGGCTGCAGAAGGGCTCAGGGCTCGCGTGGCTGTCACCAGTGGGTCCCCTGCCCGTGTCAGGCTCGTGCACGCTCCCGTAACACGTGCACCCCTCACCCCAAAACCCCTCACCCCCTCCCTCTGCTACGGAAACTTGTTTCCCAAGTTCGAGGTAGAGAAGGGCGCAGGGAAGACAAGTCACGGAAAGGGAAGATGGAGCCCTGAAGGGTCATCAGAAAAAGCTTCCAGGCACAAGCAGCTCGAGAAGACAAACCAGGGGGTGGGGGGAGAAGCCGCTTCCAACCACCCCTCTTCTGACAAACTGCAAGGAAATT
This sequence comes from Halcyon smyrnensis, assembly GCA_027560215.1. Lineage (NCBI taxonomy): Eukaryota > Metazoa > Chordata > Aves > Coraciiformes > Alcedinidae > Halcyon > Halcyon smyrnensis. The sequence goes on along the minus strand of JANHFZ010020878.1, from coordinate 13,040 downwards.
AATTCGTCCCACGCACCCTTAGATGTGACATTTGTGTAAAGTCTGCTGCTAAGTAATCGCTATTCAGGCAAAACCAGTAACCTTTCCAGAACAAATGGGAGCCAGGGATAAAAAAAAAACCCCACTCGTGAGAGCTGCCTGCAGGGAGGTGCCCCCGGTTCCCACTTCTGGCTGATGCTACGACGGGATCCGAACGCTCTGCTCCCATTTTGGCAGGAGCATCGCAGTGTTTTCCCTCCCTGAGGGGATGGGGATGCAGGAGGGTGAAGCAGGAAGGGAGCCAAGTTCCAGGGGGTCTCGGGGACCCTGCCTGGTGCTCTGTGGCTCTGGCGATGCTGCGAAGCAGGCAGGGTGAGGAGCCCAGGCAGGGTGAGCATGTTGGAGCCCTGGGCATCCCCGCAGCCGCTGCACTGGCTGGGCAGACACGGATTATTTTACACCAAGGGATGGAGAGGATCCTGCCGGTCTCAGAGGCAGAGCTGCCAGACGGACAGTGGATTGGCCTCGTGCTTCGGGATCTCTCCTGGCAGACGCCGCTGGCATCCACCCCCCTGCCCGATGAGGGTTTAACAAAGGGGACCAGCGGGATCCCTCCCCCCCAGCCCGAGCCCCGCCGCGGGGGGCTGCTGTCAGATTAAGTGAAGCAGCACATGAGTATGTGGGGCACGGGGACACGTGATGGAGAGAAGGCTCGGCTCTCGGGGCGGCACGAGACGGCACCGCGTCCTCGCTCGGGGCTGGCAGAAGTATAGCCCCCCCTTTAATCTGCAGCTCCGCGGGACCTCGGGTGATTACACCCATCAGGGAAGATGCTAAGGAAAGCCACCCTGGATTTCACACCCTGCAAAAGTCATTGAAGAGCCAGCTAAGGAAGGGAGGAGCCAACAGCCCAGAGCCCTTTGCTTTCTGCATCAGCTCCAGCCTGGCAGGTGCCATCCACAGAGGGACAGCCACTCGTCACCCTCAAACCCACAAAACCCCAGTGCACACGGTTCCTCCTCCAAAAGAGGAGCTTTATGGCCCACAGCAAGACCCTACATACAAGCCCTTGGCAGGATAACCCTGTGAGGCTGTGCAGGTCCAGCCCCAGCCACCGGAGACGAGGCATTTTTTTGTTGCTTTGCTAAATCAGGTCAATCGAGTCTCCTCCAGCCAGACAGAGCCCGTCTGGCTCCTGCATTAGGAGTCGTTCGAGTAGAGCAGCTCCGTGGCAGATGAAAGTTTATCCTGATGTTAACAGCAAGCTGCAGGGTTCCTGTGGGACAAGGGTCTGTCTGCTCTCTGCATCTCACAGCCCTTCCCCAAGCAGCTCTGCCTCTTCCCCAGCATCGCTACGGACACTGTCGCCCAGCCATAGCGAAAAGGGCTCACCAGCTTCACCCGAGGGGCCCCGAGCAATAGCTGCACAACCAAAAGCAAGGCTGAGGTAGGAAGCTCCTTTAGCAGGGTCATTAGAAAGCAAACACAGACCCCCCTCTTCCCCATGCACCGACCAGAAACAGCCCCACACCAGCACACGGGTCCCAGTTTCCTTGGGACCCCTAAGTCAATGACACCTGGGTAGTATTTTCACCCTCCTGGACCTAGAGCAGCAATGTAAAGGGTTTGCCAAGGACCTCTCTTCCAGAGCACTGTGAATCTCCAAGCACTCGCACCCCATCACACCCCAGTGCTGCCCTAAAAGTGGCATTTGCCCCCGAGAACTGTCAACCCAGGAAACCAAGTTAAGTGGCCGCACTTGAACTTCTCCCTTTGGGGCTTTGCATGGGCTGGAAACAGAGTTAAACTCCTCCAGTAAAGAGACTGGTGGGACATATCTGTAAGAACTCATTTCAGGTCCAAGCGCCTGGCTCTGCACCTTCAGCGTGACTCAGGAACCTGTCTCTGTTCTCAAAAGCTGCTCTACACCACAGACCACCTGCGAGGTGACCAAGGGTTGAGAAGAGCCTCTCCAACTCAAAGCCTTCCTCGTGTTCAAGCACCGGCTGCTTGAACCAAGTGTCTTATGGCAGATGTGTCCAGCAAACGGGGTGCAAACACCCCATCCCATCCCTTCCCCTCTGCAAAGCAGCACCTAGGGTGACAGTCCCCTTTGTGCAGCTGCGTCGGGGGTTTCAGGAGAGGAGAGTTAAACAAAGGAAGCAATAGGCTCTGCTTTGCCAAGAGACTCCTAAGTTCACATCCTGCCTTTCAAAGAGCTGCTGATTCCTGGGGACAAGCTTAAGGAAAAAAAAAAAGCTGGGTTGATTTTTTTTTTTAATAATAAAAGCAGCACCATGCTGCTTTGCAGAGGGCTTGCAAACATCTGCCGATAGATCAGGCTGCAGAGAAAGACTCCAGTTCCTCCCAGCATCTCCAGCGAGAGGCTGCCAACACGGCCAGCTCCACGTGTCCAGCTGCTGCCTTCCCCCAGCATCTGGATCTGTGCTCAAAGCTCCTCAACACCCGCTTTGGGCAACAGAACTCGGAGCACCACTTGGTAGGACACTGCTTCTCCAAGACCCTCCCCTCCCGGGGTACTGGTGCCAGGCAAGCGCAGAGCTGGTGGGAGCAGCAAAACCCCATCACCACCAGCTCCAGCACGGCCAGTTGGGCACGGGGCGGCAGTGGGGAGCAGGGCTTTGCTCAGCCAGCTCTGCTCTCCAGGAGCCACCTCTCCCCTGTCCCCAAAGGCTCTGCCGACAGCTCCTGCATGCAACCAAAGGGAAAACCAGCTGGATTTCACAGACCAGCCTCAACCCGCAAACAGGAGTTGGGGTTGCCAAGCTGTGAAGTCAGAAGTCACTTGTGGAAAGGGCTCTGCTCATCACACTGCAGACAGAGCAGTGCCTGTCCCGTCGTGTGTGTCCGTTCCCGCCCCGCCGTCGCTGTTTATGGGACAGAGTGGGCATCGCAACCACGCTGGGTTTTTCCACAAGGTTTTCTGGCCCCAGGCACGGATAAGCAACTTTAAGAAAGTCAACATTCATCTGCAGCCTGTCCCCTGCAGCAAGGTCAGCGCCGGGCAGCCCTCACCGCAGGCTCAGCCCCAAACCCTGGGCTCCCAGCTCCAAGGACACTGTGTGGCCATGTCCCCTGCCCTGGGCAGGGCTGTGGCTGCAGCCCTGGAGAGCTGCCTGACCCCACCAAGCCACCAACCCACCTGAGCAGGGTGAGCTGAGCTGCTGCCGGCCAGCCCAGGGCAGGAGGGCTGGGGAAGCCCCTCGGTTTGGTTTTGCTGCTCCCCATGCCCAGCAAGACGGGGACAGGGGGAGGACCCAGCGCTGCAGCACATCCTGACTACAGGGGATAGAGTTTCTTGGAGAAGCAGCTCACTCACCATCTGCTTTGCTAGGAGGAGATGGTTTAGTCTCTAACAATAAGCAGGCGCACAAAGAACCCCAACAAACCAGGAGGACGGATTCTCCTCCTCCTAACTCCAGGAACAGTTGGGAAACATCTACCAGGTAGGTGGAGAAGACCCGGGGCTACTGGGAAGGAGCAACACGGGCAGGGCGAACCCAGGAGGCTTTGGCCACAGATGCTTCGGGTGGTGCACAGAGGGGCATCTCCAGCCACAGAGAAGGGGTAACAGCCAGGGCTGGGCTGGAGGGAGGGTACTGGAACCCTACAAGGCTTCCAGGAGGGATAGTGTCAGCTCTGAAAGGTCACATCAAGCCTTGTGCTTGCAGCGAAGGCTTCCAAAAGCAAAGGCTCTACCCCAAGGAGGGTTCACTGACATTTGCAGCCTCCCAGCCACAAAATCCCAGTGTTCCTCAGGAGACCTTTCCCCCAGCCCACCTCCCCTCTCCCCCCCTGCCCATGCCTCAGCCAGCCCATCCCCACACACAGCAGAGAAGCAGCAGAATCACCCCGTATCCCCAGCTCCGGGGTGTGCCAGGGCTCCTTCCACCCCCAGCGACGTTCTTTTGCCACCTTCCATTTACCGAGACAAAAAGCAGAGGCTGTTTGGAGCTGAGACACGAGGGCAGCTCTTCTCCTCCAGCTCTTCTCCTCCAGCAACTCGGCACAAAGCAAGCACGGGGTAAACACCTGGACTCCATCCCAGCAACACAGTTGTTCCTCTTTCCCTTCCTGCCCCCCACACTTGGAAGATCATTTTATTAACGGAGTAGGCTGCTACCAGATGGAGCAGAGATGAATGCCAAGAACAGATCACTGGCTCCTTGTGAAGCTCAGAGCTGCTCACTAACTTTTTCCAAGCAAGAAGTTAGCCCAGAGGTATTGGGCCACTCGCTCGGCATGGAAACACCAGGATTTTCACAGCCAGAAGCTGCCAGGAAGGTTCTTTGGGTCATCCCCAAGAATTATAAAGGTTTTACAGCTCCAGTAACACCAGGTGCTAGGTGGAGGTAAAGCCGGGCAGGGCTGGGAGCCGCTTGCCCTGACTCAGCGCAGAGGAATGTCAGATCCCAGTCCCCCAGGACACATCTCCCACAGCCACCCCACGCCCGGGGCTGGTTCCCCTGCCAGGAAAGTCAGTCCCTCGAAAGAAAGCTGAAGTCACGGCGGGTGGAGGGAGCAGGGACCCTACGACACACCTACGGGAGATACTTTTGGCAGCCTTGCTTGGCCTTTAGCCCCTTTTTGAGGGGTTAAAAAAAAAGAGCCACTCAGTGTAGCAAAGGGAAGGCAGAGGAACAGCAGCAGCACCAGTGCCTAGTGCTCTGCACTGGGGGGGGCAGCGGGGGCTCGGGCACCGGCACCCCACACCCGTTCGAACAAAGGATGCTGCACATCGGGCCAGGCTGTCGCTCCTTGGTGGGGGATGTGGGACTGCTGAGCAAATTGGCCACTAACTTCCTGCCAGCCCCTCTGCAGCAGTGAGGAACCCAAAACCCCCAGCCGAGTGGGGCACCCAGGCAGCAGAACCCTCTGCCCTGCCAGGCTCGGGCAGCGGGCACGAGCGCAGGGCTCTGCCAGCAGAACTGCATCCAGAGGGGCAACTGCTCCTTCATCAGCCTGAACCAGGGTAAACCCAAAACTCAGAGACAGTCCAGCCTCGGGTCTCGTCTAGGTGTCCTCGAGGGAGGGTGGAACAGCCTGGTAGCCAAGGCAGAAGCAGAAAAGGAACCTCTTGCCCAGGATGCTGCTTCCCCAGCCCAGCTCCACGAGCTCCTCTCTGCATCTCGAGCAGCAGCGCTGCCCAGGGATGTCTGTGAAGATGCCAACTCCCCACATAGAACTTTGCACTCTCAGAAGGGATTTTCAAGGCACGGATTCGTGCTGCAGGCTGAGCCACCAGCGAGGCGAGGCAGGGAGCTGCCCGTCACCAGGGCTGGATGAAAGGAAGGGAGCAGAAAAGCCTTGCTGCTGCAGGTCCCACTTCCACTGGGGACTCTCGGCCATGGGACACGGGCATTCTCAGCCCCGCCAGCTGCAGCAGAGCTCTGTGAGCCCTGCAGCACAACAAGCAAGAAACTGAAGCTTCTATGTGTGTATTTGGGAGCAGCTGGTGCCCTGGAACACACACACAGCCCTGCCCGTGCTTTGCAGCTGGGATCTCCCCCACCCTTCACATGGGGAAGCCTCAAGCTTCACCTGGATATTGCCCTTCCTCCACTCCCACCTCTTTTAGTTCAAAGTGCTCATGTAAAGAGACCAGCCCAGCCTCAAATGCTGCTGCCAGTGAACAACCAGTCACCCCAGTACCCAGCTGAAGTCAAAAGAGGAGGGTGGAGACCATCAGATCTGCCACCAAGCGAGTTCCCAGCACTGATGGGCACGGGGAGGGCAGAGGGCAGAGCGAACCAGCCACTTTCTTGAAAGGCTTCACACAGATTTATTGCTGGGGTAATGTCAGATAGGGAGGAAGCCCAGCCCTCTTCCTCCTGCTCTCTTGAAGAAAGAAACTCAGGAATTTGGCAGAAGGCCACAGCTCAAACAGAGGAGACCCTGTGCTAAGGCATGTTCAGAAAAGCATCCTCCTCCCTGCCAGGATAAACGTTGCTTTTCCACCCCCTTCTCAGGGACAGAAGATGTCCCTCCCCCCCAACTCCAACATCAGCAAAAGCCATTTGGAAACAGCTCCTTCTGGGCTGTCCTTTGCCAGACACTCACCTTGCTCATGTGGGGTTTTTGTTTTGGGGCACCAGGATACTCTGGGAGCAGCAGCTGAGAAGGAACCAAACCCAAACCCACAGCCTCTGGCTGGAGCTTCCCTTCAACCCCCGTCCAGGCATCTCAAGCCCCCACCCCAGCGAACAAGGGGCTGGCAGCTGCCAGCAGCAGAGCCTCCTGTGCCAGCAGTTTTCAGCTGCTCTCACCTCACTTCCCTTTAAGGCACAGCCAGGCAAAGCAGGAGGAACAAAGCCTTTAATGTGGGTTTCTGGGCAGGGTTTTGAACAGCCAGAGCTACCCTGGGGTGGAGGGCAGACAGGCAGCTGCCTCTTCAGGGAGGCTCTCAAAGGGTTAAGACAGCAAGGCAGCATCAAAGGGAGCTCTCAGCAGAGGGGGTTGAGAAACTGAGATGGGTCGGGGTTGCGCAGACTCCTTGGAATCTCAGGAATTTCCCATTATTATCCCACTTCCCTTCCAGCAGCCTGGAGGGAGAGAGCACAAGAACAGGACCCCAGGCCCACCAGAAGCACCAGGGACAGGCATGTGGTGCCAGACAAGGGTCTCTGCCAGAGCTGGCATCAGGGTGCCCACGATCCAGAGAAGAAAGCTTTGGTTCTGGATGCTAAAGAGAGCTCAGGGGTCTTCTCTTCTGCAGCTCTCTGCAAATCAAGGTCTCAAGCTGCTGGATCACCACCATGGGATGTTGAGACCTGCACCGCCCAAGAACAAGTATCCCTCTAATCCAGAGCTCACCCTGCCTCAGACCACAGGTCTCCCCTTCATACTGCTCCAGTACTCCAGGAAGCTCCCAGTTCCACCTCAGAAGCCGGAGCTGTAATGATGCTGTTGGCTCCCACACCCCCAGTTAACCACCAGTTATTTGCTACTTCTCACACAATTGCCACCCTGCATTTCAGGGGAGATCCCAGGACAACTATCACCAGCCAAGACTTGTAGCTCTCAAGTCTCATCTCAGTTCAACAGCAGTTTGGGATTTGGACAAGTCAGAGGCACCATCAACACCCAGTATCAGCAATAATCAACCAACACAAGAGCTACAAAAGTGGGAGGCTTTTGCCAAGGCAAGATTGATGGTCTTAGTGCTTCTCCTCCAGACATGAACAGGGTAACACCCACCTCACAAGGATGTCTGGGGATTAATGCTTTGAAAATACTCTGCCAATGGTCCCTGCTATACAAGTGCTAAGTAGCATTATGTTCTCCAGCTTTCTTTCTAAGAACTGTTAAAGAAGCAGCTACGTAAAATATCTTCTTGCAAAGCTGCTTTACAGACATTAAGAAACCGAGGCACAGGACAGGCAGCTGCCCACAGTGCTACCCTCCTCTGCCTCCACGGAATGAGCTGTACTCACCCTCAGATGCCTTTACCTGCCCAGTAAGCAGGGCGAGCACCAGTAGATTCGGGTGAGCGCAGTTGGCTCCGAGCCCAGGCTGCAGGGACAGCCCTATCCCCTTCACACACCCCATTCCCCCGGCACAAAGGGGCATTTCTCCTCTCCCCAAACACCTGCATTCAGCTGGTGGGGTATAAACACTTTTTTATTCCCCCTTCTAGAAGGGGATACAGATTAAGATCAACTCCATGTAAACACCCGCCCGGATTTGAATTTTGATCACCTTTGGTCTGCCCCAGTTGGAACTGGAGAGCAGTCACCAGCTGGCATTTCAGCCTGGGAAACACTCGTTTAACAGCAGCATTAATTGGTCTGTGTGACCCCTTTGGCCAGGACCTCCCAGAAAACACAGCAGAGCAGCAGGGCAAGACCATTTCTGCACCAGTTCAGGGTGCTCAAGAGGGGGAAGGTCCAGCAAACCACCGCGACCAGAGCGGGCAGCGGAGACTTACGCGTTGCAATACGGCTTCTTCTCGTAGCCCTTGTAGTTTTTCATGTTTAGGGTCATCTTGCAGGTCTCGCAGTGGAAGCATGCTTTGTGCCAGAACTGGAAACAGAGACAAGAGGATCATTAACACCAGCGACTCGCAGAACGAGGTCCCGTCCCACTAGAATTGCACAACTCAAAGTCAGCGGCTCCTCCAGCCCAGCGATGGCATCTGTGATTCCCGCAAAACCCTGAGGATGGACAATGTTCTTGCTAGTTTAGGACTAGTAAATCTCCCTGACCCTCCCAGTGCATCTTATCTCAAGGCAGCAGCAACACTTGTTACTCCCATTACAGCAGCATCTTCCTTATCTCCAGAGCAGGAATTCATGGGCAGGAGAAGCCTCCTACTGAAAGCGAGGAGGCTGAGAGTGAGCAGCCTGTCAGCAGAGTTAGCAGCTGTGGTTTGTAGGCTTCAAAGTCGCCGCTTTAGGGTTTTTTTGCTGATGTTAGCCAAGAGATAGCCAGAAGAGCAGGTCAGGTAAGGCTGCACACAGGCACCGAGCCATGGAAACAAAGAGAGAGGAAAAGGTTCTCATGAGACGCAGACAATCTGACAGAGACGGCTCAAAGGTCCTCACCACGGACACCACCCCTCTCCTGCCTGGGGTGGCTAATCCCAAACCTCACGAACCCTGAGGGGATGCAGGATCCCCCCCCAAGCACCCCTCATCTCCCCTCCCCTCAGAGTGGGGCTGTCAAGAGCTACGACTGCTCTTGCTGGGGCTGCAGCCTAACACAGGGCAGGGCTGGGGACACGGGGACAGGGAAGAGGAGCCGCTGGCCCGACCTTTGGCTGACGGTTGGTTTTGCATCTTTTCTCCCACAGCTTTTGCACTAGCAGCCTCAAGATGCCCCCACATCCCACCCGAGGTCTACAATCTGACCAGAGCTGTAGAGCAGCACAGGTCTCTTTCAACCAGTGAGGCACACTCTGACCCAAGGCTGAAGACACAGCCCCTGAAATCCCCACCACGACCCCACATTACGGGTTGTGACACCTAATAAACACTAGAGAAGCATTTTGTGTTTTCAGGGCTGAAGAAATTGTTTCCACTTGGCATTTAACTGGCCTAAGTGGCTTTCTGGGCTAGAAGGAGCCCGAAGAGAACAGCTCAGAGCCGCTACCAAGCGACTCTTCAAGGCTGCTCAACCCCACGCAGACCAAGGCTGATCTCCTGCCAGTCACCAGGAGACCAGACTTCACGTTTCCTCTGGCAGCCGCAGCAACTGGAGGGGTCTGGGCTGATGTCCCAGGGACCAGACCAGGCACCGCAGAAAGGAGCTGAGCTGGAGCAGGCGATGGGGAAAGCACAGCCCAAAGCGATGTCTTGGCTCACTCAAGGCAAGGCAGCCTTGCCCGAGGTGACCCTCCCTCCTCCAACAAGCCCCCGGCACGGCACACAAGGTCCCCTGCGAAATCAGGGGAGGAACCAGCCAAAAGCCACCTTAGCAGCTGACGATACCAAGTGGATTCCAGTCCCCAAGCCCACAGCGTGACACCCAGGACTGGGAGCCAGGCACACCACCAACACCCATCGAGGACAGCGGGTGGCTGTTGCCACGATTTCCACCCTTAAGCTTTAAAAAACCACCCAAAAAGTCATTTCCAGCCCTGCAGCTGCGGGCTGGCTCGGTGTTGTGCGAGGAGAAAGCCAAGCCTCAGCCCTTGTGCCACCTCCCCCAGGTACCACACCCGGTGCACAAACACTCCCGCGGCTCTACGAGACTGTGACTCAGCCCAGAAGGACAATTTGCCTCCGTTTCAGTTGCTCAGAGCAACGTATTTGTTCTTTTCCTCGAGCAATACAAGTTCCTCCAGAGCTTGCTGCTACCAGCGAGGGGGGGTTCTTGCTGCACCTCAGGCTGCTCTGCACCCACACCCTGCTTCCCATCACTCGATGATTTTCCACTCCTGGCAGCTTCCAGACTCTTTAAGGACAGAGCAACAGCCAAGTTCTTTGGGCATCTTGAAAGTTGCAGCCTTTTGCTTGAGCTCCGGCCGCATTAGAGGCGATTAAGAGCCCTCTCCAACCTTTTGTAGCTGTGTGTGAATACCAGAGATGCTGCTGTAAATAGGAGATGAACTGAGGACCAGCAGGACTGCAGAGCCTCTGCCTCCTCCCAGGAGGATCTGGCCAGGCCAGGCAGCCCCCGGCAGCCTCCACAGCGAGAGCAGAAGCGATGAACTCGGGCAGCCTTTCCCCCCTTCCCCAGCCACAGAGTGATTAATGCCCATCCCTGCCTAGGTTTGCATCAGGGGCTGCTCAGCAGAGGTGGTTCTGTCCTGCAGCTCTTCTAAAGGACCCTCCGCAGCCCGAGCTACCCAGAGAGCATCAGCCCTACCTCTGAGCCTTTCTGAGGCAAAACTTCACCTCACCCGCTGACAGCATTAGCACTGGGAGCACCAACCTGAAGCAGCACTAAAAGGCGAGCTGCAGGAGGTAGATGGGCTTCCAGTAACGCTCCAGCACAGCTGCTGAGGAAGAGGATGGGTTTCAAAGCGGTTTTCTGAGGAGCATTAACACCCGTGCCTTCCACTTCCAAGTTCGAAGGGCTCCAAACACCTGGAGGTGATCCCAGGTACGACTGCCCAGCTCAGCCCAGGTTCCAGCAGGCTGTAAGGCTGCGAGAAGCACGCTGGCCGCGGGCCAGGCAGGCTGCTCCGGCACAGATGGAGCCCTGGAAGCAACATTGCCCCTCGTAACCAGTCTAGACTTGGGGACGGAGCTCACAGCCACAGCACGTGCTGGTGTGTCCACTTTGACACACAACACCCCTCCACCAAGCAAAGCCACCGGTGCAGACCGAGGAGCGAGCATCACTTGAGAGTCAGGGGACAACATCTGGAGAGACTCCTTGGGCTGAAGGCAAACCCTTGATCAGGTTTAAGGCCCTGGAACGGCTCATTTCACCGCTGCTCAGTTTAGACAAAGTCATCTGACCTCAGCTCTACGTGGGTTCAGCAGTTGCAGCTGCAACCACCCAACCCTGACACAGGAGCTGTGGCTTCCCCGGCAGAAACCAGGCTCATCGCACAGCACCTTATCCGGAGAGCCGGCTGGGAGGGAAGGGAGCACCCCCCTCACTCCCCAAACCCTTTGGCTCTCTCAAGGCGAGGATGAGACGTCAAGAGGCAGAACCCACGGGCTGTTTCCCCTCGGCCGGGGCGGTCACGGGCAGCATCGCTTCTGCAGCTGGAGCCTGATAAAGCAGCAAGATTTCCTGGTCAGCTGTAAATCTCAGAAAGGAAAAAACGGACTTTCCCCGATTTCACTACCGGGAGGAATTGAAGCCCCATCTGCCTGTTGACACACCCGCGGAGGCACTGGGAGCTCCAACACAGCTACACAGACACGCACACACTTCCCCTCCCAGAAGCCTTCCGTTCTTGCTGCCTGCGGTTGAACTTCAGCGCTTACGCAAACACCCCCAGAGCTGCCCTTTCGACTTTGCTCCAGGTAGAGCGAAAACTAGCAGGGGAGGAAACAGCCAAACCAGGGAGACAGCCGCTCCGACAACACCCGGAGCTGTTGTGGGGTAACGGGGAGGCTCTTCCAGCCAGGAACCCCAAGGAAAAAAGCCAACACAGGAGGAGGGAGCTGCTCGGTTTGGGCTGGGCTGTGTCGCAAGGCGGAGCTGGGGGGTGATTTTTAGCAACTGGAAGCCAGTGAGACCCCCTGGAAGCACAAGCTGAGGGCTGCAGCCTCCCGGAGGAACACGGGCCGGGGGGATGCGTGTCAGCGGTGCCACGCGTGACTGCCAGCTCCCAAACCCGGGCACCGGCTGCGCGGGAGGAAGCGACGTGTCATCTTCCTCCTTCCCATTTTCCACCCCTCGGACACCCCGCAGCTCCACCAGCCAGAGCCACCTCCCTGGTCCCACCAGCCCTGGACCAGCGGGGCTGAGAGTTCAGTTTCCAGCCCTTCCCAGCTCAAGGCAGAAACATCATCTGGTACAAATGCGAGCAGCAGGGTCTGCTGGAGCTCAGGAATGCTGCCGGGAGCCGCACATTCTTCCAGTTCCTTTTTTCACTCCCTAAACTGGTCATCCCAGAAGCTGGGAAGAGGAAGGCGAGGGGCTCAGCTCTCCAAGAAGGGTCAGTTCCGAGGCAAATCCCCCCGGGAACACGAGGGGATGGAGATTCCAGCATCACCTCCCTGCCTGGACCTCACCTCCAGCACCAGCTGGTTTCCCCGGAGCTGGGGAAATGATGGGGAGGGGGAAAAAAACACCCCCCCAAGAGCAGCTTTAAAAAGGGGCACGCAAAGAGCTCGGGAAGAGGGAATTCTGGAACCGGGAAGTCTCCCGTGGGATGGAGGGTGGAAAAAAAAAGAAGAAAGAAAAAGAAACAGCCCAAAAAAAAAAAGCTGGGCTAATGGAAACCAGATGAGGTTCCGGCTTCAGGGGGAAGAGGCATTAACTGTTGCTTTCCAGCAGCCTCCGTGGGCACCCGGCTGCAGCTTCCCCCCCGAGACCGCTGGTGTTTAATTAATCTCCGCGGAAAAAAGTGAAAATGAAATAAAATACCCACGGAAGTTCGGTCAAAAGGGGCCCGGTCCGGGGGGAGGTGCCTCCTCCGGTACCCCCGGGACGTGGGTCGTACAGCGGGACTATGAGAAAGTGACCACGCAGCGTAGGGATATCCCCTCGGAGTGGGGGAAGAGGTAGCCAGAAGTAGCCCCACGGGGGACCCCACGGACCCTAAACCCCCCCCCCAGACCTTGAAATAGGGGTGGGGAGAGCGGAAACACCCCCCCCGGGGGGTAGGTGGAGGGGAAGAAGTATTGCATCCAGGAGCGGCTCCATAAGAGGCACGCAGCCTCTCAACCTCCCTCCCCACGCGTGACACTCACCTTATCGAGACAATTCACCTTCTCGGTGGGATAAACGATCTTCCCACAGCGCGCACAGTTGGGGTTCATGGCTGAGGAAGGAAAAAAACGTTGATTGTGGTCGGGGGTGGGTGGGGGGAAGGACACGTCTCGCTCCCACCCGCAACCGCCGCTTCTGAGCCTCCGCCCGCAACGCTTCGCCCCTAAATAAGGGGAGAGGGCGGGGATAGGGGAAGGGGGCGG
>JANHFZ010020877.1:0-21010 GCA_027560215.1 Halcyon smyrnensis | reverse complement strand
GTCACCATCCCTGGAAGTGTTTAAGGAAAGAGTAGATGTGGTGCTTGGGGATATGGTATAGTGGTTAGAAATGATGGCGAAAAGGTTGGACTTGATGACCTTGGAGGTCCCTTCCAACCATAATGATTCTATGATTCTATAAAAGACAAAACTTAAGCACTGATGAAGTTATTCGGGACAGAACAATGTCTCATGGTACATCTCTTCGTTTTGGCAATTGGTTGCTTTAACGAAGGCAGCGTTGTCATGCAAACAGCCAGGGTGAGAACGTTCCACCTTCTGCACCGCACGCAGACATAAAAGGATGTGCTGTGCTGAACCCCACCTGGTCATCGACTGCTGCTGGCTGGCTGTGGAGATGAGACATGGGCTTTGCTCGAGGTGGGTGTTTCCAGCCATACACCAGAGTCTGCTGCAAGCACTTCACAGAGATTAAAACCTGAAGTAACACCTGAAGTGACTCCGGAGGTCCTGCTGCAGGGTCTCTGCCCACTGAAGGCACGGCTCCAGGCAGAAGCCCTGGAAGGCACGTACCAGGGTTCACACGCCTGCAGCCCCTCGGTTCTCACCCCAACACTGATGCTGCCAGTGCTGTGAACCTGAACTCACCCAGGCTGAACAAAACCCACAAGGGACTCTCTGGTTCACAGCATCGCCTTACAAACAACCCCGAGCACAGCTGTGGCACGGCAGCTGGGGGACCAAACTGGGGGGAACGGGAGCCCTTGGACGTTGCTGCTGCCACCAGACCTCAGTTCATGAAACTACAGCCTCTGAAGTCCTTCACACTGTGAGTGGAGGATCAGATACACACCAAGGTGAGCCAGAGGACAGCATTTTCCCACGCGTGCCGTCTTTTTTCCTGCAACGATGTGGGTCTCTGCCCCACACATGCCTCAGACTCTGCCTATCCCAAAATCTCACCCCTTGCATCTCCGCTCTCCTGTTTTAGTACCAATGCCTCCCCTGCCTTCCCTTCTGAATCCATCTGCCCCGCCCAGAGCAAACAAAGCTCCTGCTGCGCCTGTTGATCTGCCTCTGGCCCAACTTCCCGGTTCTCACCTCGGCCCTGGGCAGCAGCTCTTTCCCTTGCACCATTCAAGCCAACATCTCAATCCCCACACCTCTGGACTAACGCTCTTCTACCCCCAGCCACTACATTCCATATCCACAAGCATCGCTTCTTTGAAAATTATTTTACATAATCCCCATAGGAGAATTAATTCTTCCACCTTCTTCCATAATCCAGTGTCACTGGCCCTTGGCCACATCGGTGCTGGCTCCATCAGGAAGGCTGCCTCAGTCATCGAGCAGCTCCAAAGGTACCAAAAGCACAGGCCTGCACAACGAAGCTCTGCAGAAGCTCTGGGACCCTGGGCTCATGGAGGAGAAATTCAGGGCAGAGGCTCTGGGCACCGTGTTGATCACTGTGCTCTAAACACAGGCTACTGGGTAGGTCATAGAGTACCAGGTTGGAATGGACCTCAAGGATCATCTCGTCCAACCTGTTAAGGTTATATACAGATATATATAAACACAGTTCAAATTAGACGGCCCAGCACCCTGTCAGGTTGAGTCTTAAAACTGTCCAGTGTAGGGGAACCCACCACTTCCCTTGGGAGATTATTCCAATGTCTAATTGTTCTCATGGTTAAAAAATTTTCTTCTGGAGCCCAATCGGAATCTCCCCAGGAGTAACTTGTACCCAAGGACAGCATTGAGGGGAGCACGCGCTTAGCTGCTTAGGATTCACAAAAACCAAGATCAAGTCTTGTTGAATAAATTCTGTTGCTACTGCTGCTTCCATGGGCGATGCCAGCGCCAAACAAAATCCAGTAACCAAAAGGCAGTAGGAGTTTACAAGAGGGAAGTTCATAATCTGAACCAGTCACATTTTTTGTTTTAGGAACAGGAAAAGATGTCATGACAAAGGTTTAAAAATAAGTGAAATAATCACTTGGCGCTCAACAAAGTTTTAATGTTTTCTGACAAAGCAGAGTCGTTTTCAGCATGGCAAAATTATACTTTTTCAAAGCTCCTTGTATATGCTAAGAATCATTATCTGTAGACCAAAAATAACACAGAGATTGGGGCTGGAATAGGACCTTTGACCTACTGTCCTACGTCCCAGACACCAGCCATACTTAGATCTTTGTGAGGTGACCTACACAATACATTAAATACTTCTCCTGGCATTTTAATTATAACTTCACTGAATCAACATTCTCCTGATCTATTGTCCATTCCTTCCAGCCTCAGAGCTGCTAATTAGACTGATGCATAAATAGAAGACATTATTATTGCTTATTTTCTCCAGGATACGTTACAAAGTTTATTCTTTTCTTGATCTAATTAAAAAAACCCAATAAAATAAATACAGGGGAAAGGCTGATCTAACTCTTTTGAGAGCCATCATCCGGTGCAAAGAGATGGAAGAGCTTGAACAGCTGTTGCAAAAATCCTGAAACCCTTTACTGGCCTCAGCGCAGCAGGTTCCACGGGATTCAAGAACAAACAGCAAAAGCAAACGGATGTAAATTGGTTTTATTTTGTTTCCTTCCCACTCTAACGATCACGCAAAAAAGGGTTAAAAAGACTTAAAAAAGAAAATATATCTCTCTCTCTAGATAAACTACTGCTCTTGACATTACCATTTCAAAGTGTGCTGGTTCGATACAGCTTGAATTGGTTCCCTGCTGTCCTCCTTGGATTTGCTCCAAGTCTGTTTATTTTATTTACTGTTTAAGCGATCTTGTTTCAACTGCTGGCCAACTTCTCTCCCTTCTACCTCTTAAATTAATTGCTACATTTGGATGTTTGCATACGAACTTTTGCAGGGATAAAAGCCTCTCGTGCACCAAATAAAGGCACATCAGAAATAAGCTTTAAAGCCTGAAACCTATAGAGGAGTAGATGATTCTGATTTCCTGTGTGACTTGCTCTAGGTGATCCTGCTCTGGCAAGTGGGTTGGACTAGATGATCTTTGAAGGTCCCTTCCAACCCCTAACATTCTGTGATTCTACGATTCTGCAATAGAATTACAGAACACAGCTTCATGACAGGGAACCTGTGAATATTTTTGAACTGGCATAATTGGAAAGACCTAAACCTGAAGTTAAATCAAGTCCTAAACCAGAAAATTGAAGATCAGCTGTATCTGCAGCTCTTCAGTCCATGTGTAGTACTACTGGTGAATAGTTTCAGATTCCTTTAACTCCTGCTTATCACTAAGATGACCATAGCCTTGCTGATGCCTACAACATGTGGAAGATAACAGGTAGGAAAACGTTCCTTTAATTTTAGTTCTTTGGTCAGGAACTTCATCGTCTTTTAAAAAAAGGTGGAAAACTTCATCGTGAAGACAAGTTCTAAAGTGATACAAGGGAATCTGCAAAAGAAGGTTCCCTCCCTCTACAGACTCCATTTGAGAACGAAGCATGATGATTTTATCATAAATGACAATGTTGGGAAAAATAACTCCCTCTGAAAGCCTTTTACTGAACCAGTAATTCTTTTTTTTTTTTCTTTTCAATCCAGTGTGACTTGGCAATGCTCCTCCTCCATGGAAGATATTCTCATGCACTCATTCTCCAGACTATTCTAGACCCTTTGAGCTCCCAGCTGTCAGCCTGCCCTGGAGCTTCCCAACTCCTCCCACTTCCAGACCCAGGTCTTTTATCACTTCTACTCAGTCACTCAGCGAAAAAAACCAAGTCATAGCTGAAAGCTCTAAGGTCAGACTGGACAGAACCAGCTGGGAGGGTTAAAAATTCCTTTTTTTTTTTTTTTTTCTTCCCACCTCTTCCACTTCATTTAAACAAACACCCTTCTTCTATGTCATGTTCACCACATTCCAAAATCGGCATTACATGGGTCAGAAATGAACTGGCTCCACTGATCTTCAAATACAGATCTAATAAGATTTCTATTCTTCCATTTAAAATAAACCACTGGGATAGTTCCTTAAGTCTGTTTTTAAAGATAAACTTTCTCCTCCTCTCCGCTGTACTCATCAATCACAGCATGTCACAGAACACGACAAAACGCTTCAGTTTTTGAACAGTTGCCACATTTCATTGCTTCTATCCAACACTGGCAAGATTAAAACCCCAGGAAAATATGGGACACCCTGACTGCTACAGAATTAGCACCTCAAAAAGCATACAAACTGTCAATCTGTGCCTCCCTCCTCTGCTGTCACCGTTGCTGGACAAAGAGCTCAGCAGCTAAAGGTGATCTCAGAGGACTGACACAATCCAGTTGCACCTACAAAACCCAGTATCATCTTGATGCATCTAAAATCAACAGTCAGTATAATCTTAATACCACATCCTGCAACCTCTTTTGGGACAAGTTACTATAATTTGATAGCTGTGCCGCTATTGGCAGAAGGTAACTGTTTGCTTCCTAATGAATAACTGCTCTTGAAATCGTCTGAAAATTGCACGAGCCCATTCATGCTGATAAACAGAACCGGCCCGAGAAAATGAACATCATCTCTGCCTCACGGGAAGACACTGCAGGGCTATGAAGCAGAGCTGTTTGCCTGACACCCATTTCACACCCACTCGTGGCAGAGTGCCAAGGGGACTGCAGGACCTGACAGAAGCTCCTGTTGAAGTCTAGGGGTGTCTGCAGCGGAGGATCTGTTCAGAAGCTAGAGGTGTCTGGTGTGGTTGCCCTCCCTCGTCACCGGCCACAACCTATTCCTGTTCCTGTCAGCTACAGCTCTAGCAAGCACTCCTGTTCCCTGGGGTCAATCTGAACAAAAAACCCTCTTCCTTCCAAATTTCCTTCTCTCCCCAGTGGAATCTCAGATCTTCAAAGCATGACCATCACCTACCCAACCCAGTCCAACGGTGTCAGCCAAAGCTTGTTTGTCTTATGTTAGGTACTACAAAGAGAGGACAAAAATCTAGCCACTGAAGAGCCTGCAATTCAAAAAGGGTAAGAAGTGGCTAAACAGAGACTGCATAGATTAAATCTGCATTGCTGGTTCAAGAGTGCTACTTAAAGGAGACAATAAACTTTAGTTTTTATCAACTGAGCAGCCTGCAACAGAAAGAACAAATCAAGCAGTACTTCTAATTAGGTATGTACCACTT
Source organism: Halcyon smyrnensis (assembly GCA_027560215.1). Lineage (NCBI taxonomy): Eukaryota > Metazoa > Chordata > Aves > Coraciiformes > Alcedinidae > Halcyon > Halcyon smyrnensis. The sequence goes on along the minus strand of JANHFZ010020877.1, from coordinate 15,904 downwards.
CAGTCTCCTTCTTTACAGCTCCAAAACTAAGGTGACATTACCCAGGTGTAACAGGGTTGGCAAAAACGTTATCAGTAGGTAACTGTGCCTGTTACATAAACTATGGCTTAAATGGTTCAAACAAGTTTATGGTTCTAAAAATAGTATTTCGTAATTAATGAAGATAATCAGGCTTCTAGCTACCTGACAGAGTTCATCTCAGTTTATTCTCCACTATGGCAGCATTCCTTAGATCTACGTGTAACAAAGAAGAGTATTTTTGGCTACAGGAATGTAGCTGTGAGACAAACATCTGCTAAGTTAAATCTAGAGAAACATTGTACAGTCTTGCAACAACTAACATTTGAAATGGAAAAACATGACAGTCTCATCAAGCGAACACAGAATAATATAAACCTTCATCTATCCAAGGAGAGCTTTTCATAGCTTAGTAACGAGCAAAACTCAAAAGAACATAGTGAAAACTTTTATACAGATGACTTCTTGTAACTATGGTGATGGAAGGCTATAGAAAACCCTACAACAGGTCAAAAATCAGGCGCAGGATTAGCGGGATGGTTTACAGCTTCATCTCTGTGCCCTTTTAAAAAGCAATAACCCCTGCATCCACAGCTTTAATAGGCAGGTTCCTAACACAATGCAATGGGAAGTGCTGGTCTGGTGGAAAGATGAGGAAACTGGAGAGCTGATGACTCTGCTCTGTTCAGTCTGGTCTCTCTAATCAAAATCTTTCTCTCTGATCATGCAAATACTCCCGGTGACTTTTCTCCACAACATGAACAGCCTCTGTAGCCACGCATGTGAAATATGGCAACTGTCAAGAATTTAAGAGTTATTTCTAAAAAATCTTTCTTTGTTCCATATATAATAAGCTTGATGTAGATCTTTTATGATCTTCTCCCCAGTGCTACCAAGTTTGCCATTTGCTTTTTACATCACTCCTGGCACCTCAGAGAAAAGAGAACCAGCAAAAAACCCAAACTAGCAGTCCTCGATGCTTCTGTAATTCACATACAGAAACAAATTATATGATGGTATGATATGTAAAGATCAGGGCAGACAAAAGTTTGATACGTGTAAAATATTTCTTTAAACCTAATAAAAACAAAAACTTTCAAGTAGTACTTAGACAAAGGAGGAATTTAAACGCACAACTACAGTTTTTCTCATAGCTCAAAAAATCTCCAAATACAGAATCTGCAAAATCAGATCAAGATTAGGGGTAAAAACAAACAAAAAAAAAAGGGTAAGTTCCTCATTTCAGCACTTTTTTTTTTTTGGCATGTATGACAAAAAACTTGCTGTGCTATGAATTGAGTAAACTTCCTGGCATTCCAGTAAGTGTTAAGTACTGGAAACAACTTGAAGACCACATTCGGAATGAACCTTTTCGTGTTCCACAAGCAACAATTTCCCCAGAAACAATGTGGGCAGCAAATTTGAAACTGCTTTGAAAACAAGTGGCTTTTTGTGTTTTGATGTCATATTAAATTAAGAGGTTACTGTGCCCTTTAAAGGAAATTTGTTTACTTCAGAGGTAGACTCTTAAAAGCGAAGAAATGAGCCATAGCACAGTGGTCACTGTGACATGGTGTGTGCTGTGAAACGGCTGCATATTTTTGTATTTTAAGTAATGTATTCATTTTCAAACTTTCCTTCCTGTACTTTCCCAAAAGACAGGAAAAAAATGATAGCTACTGCCTCAGGATAAGCCAAAATGCAGCGTCCAGATCTGAGAGTGAGCTTTTACTTGCTGGATGGACACACCAAGGGTACTCTGCATCCAGCATCCCCCTCTCAGACAGGATGCTGCCTTGAAGAGACAGCTGAACTACAGTCATATAAAACAACTCGATTCCTCTCAGCCTCCTCAAGTCAGCAATGTGTTCTATATTTCTATTTTTCATCCTATTCTCCTCAGGTTTATTTGCATTTGCCTTTGTTTACAGTTAACTAACAGCAGAAATGAGTACTCAATGACACAGAGCTTCAAAGAACGGGTAGTTTGACAGCTATCATGTCTTCCACAGAGCAAATTCATCAAGGAAAGACGCCTGAAATTGAATCAGGCAATACTGTGTCCAGGAAAATCCAACCCGATATTTGGGACTACTACAGAATCGGATTTTGTCAGTGATGTTACGTACGATGTAACAATTTCAGGGAATAGGGAAAGCCCTAACTACAGTAATAATAATAAATTACAAATGGTTGGCAAAAATGAAACCACAAGCTTTTATTTGGATTTAGAAAATCCTACAGAATTAACAATTTCCTTGTCTTTCAGCTGTTGTTCTACGGTCACTCGAAGCCTCTGTTCATCTCCCTCGCAAAGAGCCAATGTGCGGGCCAATCCCAAACTGCAGTGCTGCATATGAGGAACACGTGAAAAGTCAAACTGAAGCCTGAAATAGTTAGTTGCCTGTCCACTGAAGAGCAGCCTTTAGTACGCACTACCTGATGAATCTGTGCCAATGATACCTCAGATTTTTACTTCATCCTGGGACCTCCTCTGAGTAGCTGAAACTCTTAACTCGGGAAGAACAGAATCAGAAAATGAAATGTGAAACATACTTTTAAAAAAGTATGGGGAGCTAAAAGGATCTGTACTTCCAGATTTGAACTCAAGCTTAATTCTCCTCTTTACTTAAAGCAAATTCTTTGCTCTCCAGCATGCAGTTGTGCCAACACCTACTACTGACCCCTGACTGAAGTAATTTACTGAATAGTATATGGGAACAGTTTTCCCCCAATCTATAGACAATTATGATAAAGCATATCACAAGCTCTACCCAGAAGTGATATATGCAATCAATAGGGCCTTCTGAAAGACATTAAGAGTCAAGAAATCCTTTAAAGAACATATCATAGCTCAAAGTATATACAGCTGACACTGCTTTAGTTTTTATTCACCATCTTTGCTGCAAACCAGGACAGGCCACAATATGGGCAGAGTGAACCCCGATACAAATATGGTATAGAGACAGATGTTCACAGCTGTCTTTTAGTGGTACTGTATGTTCAAATTAAAAGATTGAGCTAAGATAACTATTAATTTTGCATTTCTATGCAGGAAGAAACAAGATATGCAGATGGAAACACCTACTAAACAACAATTTGTCTTCATGGAACGGCCCCTACAATTGAAATAATAAATTCAGAGAAGCCCAAATCACAAATTCAGGCTTGATTTTTTTTTTTTTTTGGTTACCTTTTGAAAGATGTGTTAGGGAATTATTAAAATCTGTCACATTTTCAAAATCAGTCAAGGGATAATTAAATTTTGAGTGCTTTAACTATGAATTCTCTGGCCTCACCATACATGAAAGGCTTTTCAGTGTAATTTAAAATTTGAACTTTCCGAAATAGAATGATCCCTAATCAGCATTACTCACATCCCTCTGATGTCATCAAGGCTCAATTTACAGAGCGTACAAGCTGCTGACTTGACCCTCTCTTTTTTATATCATAATCTTAACAATTAACTTTACCTTACTACAACCTAAGAAGAGCACAAGCACATTAAAGTGGATTTTTAACCAATAGTTGAAAGAACCTTCGCTACTAGTCAGTTAAAAGCAAAACAAAACCAACCAATGCAAACACCCCATTTGAAATTAACTTTAAAAATCGAATTAATGACCAAATTTGCAATTCACGAGATTTATTTTATCTTGTAGCACTGTGAATCTGAGTATTGCAGATGGGGAACAGGTGAAAAGTCAAACTGAAGCCTGAAATATTTACTCTCTTGTGCATTAACTAAGAAAACCCTGGATAACGCCGACCACAGCTGTTAAATTCCAGCGTAAATGTCACTGCATTTCAGTGACAGACCGATTCTCATGGGCAGTAAGCTCATCGGGTTGGTAACGCCTAAGCTTTGCTTGCTTCTTTCGGGGAGAAAAGCCCTCGACTACAGATAGGGAAGCTATTACCTGTCACGCTTGTTAACCCAAGCGTCGGGTATTACAGAGCCTGCCGGGCTGAGCACCACTTACCGAAGATTCACTATCTCTAACAAGGAAGTCTCCTTCCACTCCCCTTTCGTTCAGGGCACATTCTGCTTGATGTCGGGTAACATTCCCATAATACCACTCTCTTCCAGCAAACCGTCCGGTAGAAGATGGTCCCGTGTAGCTTATCTGAGGCGGGTGGGAAGTGTTAATGGTAGGACCATCGCTAATGATTACTACATAGTTTTTAGGAACAAGACCGATTTGCCCTCTGGAATTTTTACATTTCCACCATTCTGGGTCATTTTCTGGCTTTTCAATGACTTCCATCGTTTCCCCTTTTTCAAAATTGAGCTCTTCTTCTGTGACGGAGCTGAACGGGTACAGTGTCTGAACAACGTGGAGTACTTTGGTGCCCTGGCCGTTACTCATGGAAGCGCCTTTCCTCAAGCTGAGAAAACTGGGTGAATCTGCAGTTGCCTCCTCGACCTCCTCTACCACATAGTTCGATGGAAACCAGCCAATCTGTCCATTGTAGCTACCTCTCCACCAGCCATCGCTGCACTTCTCCATGACAATCACTCGGGACCCTTTAACGAGGGACAGTTCATCCTCCCTCTCGGCGACGTAGGCAAATTTCACGTAGGCTGGAATGTTAAGATCATAAATCCGGTCGGCGCTGCTGCCGTTGGACGGGTATTCGGCGTCCGTGCTGGGAGTGGGCGAGGCGTCTCTCACGCTCGTCTTTCTCTTGGTTTTTCCCAAGCCTGTTAAAGAGAGAAACGCAAAGTGGTCACTCAGGATGCTTCTCCACAGCCTGCAAGCGCTGGATTTGGTGACCCGCTCCTCCGTCGCTTTTAACACCATTGCTAAATGGAGATCTTTCCTGTAACACTACATAGTCAGGAAACAGTAACTCCTTTAAGAGATTAGCTTTAACATCCAGCTGATGCACCATTAGGTAAGGAGCAATTTGTATTATAATGACTCTCTTTCCTTCCCAGAAGTACCGGAGTTTTAACACACTTAAAACCAGTGGTTTCTTCGCTATGAGAACAGCTAATCACTGGAAATGTTGCACAGCTTGCTGTTATGTCACTTAAAAGTCCAGCCAAATGTTCATGCCTTTTAATTTTAGTGATGGCTTTAATTTGGCTCAAGCAAAACATGAAAGAAAATCTACCAAAATAAAGTAGCACAGCAAGAAAAGCTTAAGTTTCCCTGCAGATTACGTTTTGTTCTCTTCATTCTCCAGTCAGTCCCCAGGCAGCTACAGCTGCAACTCCTTCCAACTGCAAGCCCCTCTTTGAAATCCACACCCCTTTCATCTACATCTCACCGCACACTATGAAAGCCCAAACCTGACGGTGAGGAAGACCATTTGCATACACTGCCCTATAATCTGTAAATGCTGATGTACTGCCGCAGCTTTAATTATAGCATGAAATACAATGTACAAAAGAAACAGCAATACAATTAAGTAAGTAACCTTTTTTCTTTTTTTTCTCCTTTTTTTTTTTCCTTAATTAGAGGAACCATGCTAATGTCTGTTTAAATATGAAAGGAAAACTGCACAACACACTTGTATACTTTCCAAACTTTTGCAGCAAGGGCTGCTTAAGCTTGTGAATCAACAGAAGGATGAAGTGAACAAGTAGCCCTCCCTTGCACCATTCACTTATGAAAGTTCTGAAGAGAAAACAAAAGATAAAGTCTGGGTATCATGCAAACCAAGCAACAACCTAAATGTCATGCAGGGGACAGAAAGCAAAAACCAACACAGAAATAGGAGCTCTTGTGCTTTATACTTTACTCCATGCTCCTTAGAGCCTTGCTGTCTGCAAAGATTCACTCGAGGCACAACAAGTACTCGGTGATTACGGCAGACTGAATTGAGAAAAAACAAACCAACCAACCAAAAAAATCCCCAAACATTAAAAAAACCCCGAACAACAAAAAAGGACGTGGCTTTTGTTTCTGCAAATATCTGACAGAATTAGATGCATGCTATTTCATTTTTAACAGTTCATGACTATTCAGTCTGTCTACTCCACTGCTGAAAATTGTGCTCATTTTAAAAATGTATATACGGATATATTCATATGCATATACAATGACTTTCCTCAGCAAAGCTGCTTGTTCAGTGCAAGCCTACCAGGTTTCTTTCACAGGGTGAGCTGTACAGCACCAGCAGCACACACAACAACATATGGATTGTAACTGGAAGGGTTAAAGACATTAATTAACGCAGTCTTAGGGTCTCAGAAGATGGCAGAAAATTCCAGTGATCCTGAAGTGCTTCCTGACTTTACCAGCAGCTCCTTGCTTCCTGCTGCAGCCTGCTTACATCCTCATGTCATTCTAACTCCATCGTTTCAGCCGAGAACCCTCAGTGGCACTTTCAGGCAAAAGGAGGGAGAGCAGCTTATTGTGCTAGGGGAGACAATCGCAGGAAAAGTGTGTCCAAGCAGGAGCTATTTGGAAGCTGGCTGGGCTGTGATCTCTGCCAAGAATGGAAATTTTCATCAGTTCAGAGATGATTTTCAACCAAAAGACAAGGATGTGTCAGAACTAAGGAGCATTAAGTTAGGGTGATATCAACACGTACAACTTAAGGGTCATTCTGTTCAGACAGGGGGGAAATTACTTCTTATAACTTCATGAAAAACAAGCAACTGTATTTATAGCTGCACTCTACACAAAACCTTACACTACTGAACCTTCCAGATTAAAAGCATAGACTTTGATGTGTTTTGTGATGAAGATATGCAGCACCACTTCTTGGAATTAACAGCAGAAAAACCAATAAAATAAAATAGACGACCCAGCAGATGATGAAGTTGCTGGCCAGGAGAAAACTAGGTGAACATCAGAGCAGAGAGATAACTGTGAGATACGGGGATGCAGTGTGATAAGAGAATGCCATAAACTGAAATAACTAGAGAAAAAACTGTGGACGAAGAGGTGAAAGAAACAAATTTCTCAAAAAAATTCTTAGGTCTGATAAAGGTGTCTAAACATTTAGCAAAAGGTTATCACCCAAGCACTTTCTTTCACTTGGAGTTATCTTAAGTTGCATCTTTTTCCACCAACCTTCCAATACTGCATCTGACGTTATAAGTGTTCCTTTCTATCTTCCCCATTCAACGCAAACCGTAACAACACCGAAAACAAATAAATGAGAAACTTCACTTTTTTTTTCCATATCAATAAAGGCAGTCAGAGCTCTTCTGTTTAAGCTTAACATTTAACCTCACCAAACTTTCTAAGGCTGACAGCATGGTAGTGAAAAGACTTTTGCAATAGCAGCAGTGTGCACCAAAGTTTATTTCCAGTCGGTTTGACCAAGGCAACCAACTATGCAGAGACTCATCTGCAACTAAGCAGAGTGAAGGGCGTGCACGACATTATCTAACACTTGCTTGTTCTGTGAGGTTACAACATTCGTAACTGCGTCTATGAAAGAAGAGGAAACAAGTTGTTCCATGAGCAGAACGAAGGAAATCTGTTCCTGTTTTTCTCCTTACACCTCCTGCTGCAGTACTTCTCCCTCTGCCTCCTCCAGCTCCTGCAGGATCCACAATAAGCCCCCTTACCATATGACTGCCTTTGCATTCCCAAATCCTTCTCATGCCTCCAGCTCTCCACTGCAACGACCAAGCTTCCCTCGAAGTACAGGACACGTCCCTCGGTGCTGCCCTCCGTCCCTCCCTTCGATGGGCTGGCCAGCCAAGCACGGCACCTGGCACCCCGCTGCCTTTCAGCCCTGCTTGGACCGAGCCAAGAGCTGGGGTGGCTCTGGCTTCTCCTCCAGTGAGGGACACCAGCAATGACCCTCCCAGGCACCAAGTTGGAAAAAACTAGTTATCGCTGCCAGTCTGTCAAAACTGCTTAAAATTGGCTGAGTTATCCCGGGTGGACAGATGGACGGACAATGACAGCTGACTGTGACAGCATGACTAGTGTAAGCTTCATTTCCTTAGGAAACAAGTCTAAAAATATAGTTTAGTAGTATGGCTGGTCATGGCTAAGCAAGTATAAAGTTAGGACGATTATGCACTTTGTATGCACCTATGACATAAAATCGTAACTCCATTACAAAAAAAATATAAATAAATAATAATAATAATAAAAAAAGTACAATCTACATTAGTCATCTCTGGAAGAGTAAGCACTGCCACGGCTCACTACTACCAGAAGTGTTCACTTACTACTATTTGCAAGGGAATCCCTATTCTTATGTCTGAATGGAATGAAACTCCCGTAAGGAATTTCATGGGGGAAAAAACCATTCAAGGACTTTGGGAGTCACATTTGTAAGGGTGAAATACAATTGTGACTGTGGTCATAATTTCAGCATTTGTATTGTCATTATTTTAATGAAAATTTATCTACTAGTGAAATAAAACTGTATTTTCCCATTATGACTCATTGGTTACAGTTCACCTGAAGCTGTAATCCTTTGTAATACAACTAGCTGTTGTAAAGAGAAACATAAAGCAATGGATTAGCTTTCAAGTGATGGGAAAAGAGTGGGAGCAAAAGCATTGCAAAGCACTAGAAAGCCTGTTTTGTGTTACGGTCTCATAGGAAACAGCACTGCTCACAATCTAGAGCTGACCCACACTAAGCTAGTTCATTTTCAGTTTTACAAGCAGGTTTCTAAGTGATGGGAGTAGGTAAAAATTTTAGGTGGATATATTGCTGAGATTAAAGAAAAAAACAAAAACGAAAAACCCCAAACCCATCAACTGGTTAGCATCATTTCCCGAGAAGGGATGCCCTGCAAATCCTCCTTGTCTCTGCAGTGACAAAAATCCTCTGGCCCTGAGGTTAGTCTTTGAGAGACTCAGAAATGTGCCTCTTGCATTACTTCATGCCCTCTTCCTTCCCTTGCTCAGTCGTGTCTCTAAAGAATAGCTTGTTTTGCAAGCAGCGAGCCAAAGGAAGACCCATTTCCTATGAATTTGCTTCCTGTCGCTTAAGTCCCCATTGTGCAAACCCCAGCTTTGCACCCTTTCGTTACCAGCTGGTCCCCGTGACAGCCTTCCCATTGTACATGGAGGTCCTCCAGCTCCCACCTCCCCTGTCCTCTCCCTGCAGCACTTCCAGCCTTTCCACCTCATGCTCTTTAGGTTTCCCTGGGGAAATATCTTGAGCTCCCCCCAACCCCAAAGTGGTGGAATCTCCTTCTGGTCACTCCCCTCTGGCCCGAGGCTGTGATGGTGCCAGTTCCCCGACCCTCACCCATGTCTTCTGCCACGCTGGCCATGCTCCTGGCCCAAAGCTCGGCTGCCTCTCAGACAACACGGATGCCCTGATTGCCCAGCCTTCTCCTGCTGAAAACCAAAGGAGGAGTTCTGTCTCCTTCCACGATGATCTTCATGAAAATTGGTGCTTTGGATAAACACGTTTAACTATCTTTAAAACTTCATCCTAATACATACTTTTATCAAATGTCTATATGACGCTTGTATAAAAAGGGACTTTTTTTTTTTTGCCACTAGTAAAAATTCACATTCTGTTTTCTAATTATGGATCATATTACATACTACATTTACTAAGAAAAAGCCCATTTACACAACAGATACATTTTCCTAAGTTTAGGAAGATGAATTTGATGAGCCTTTCCATGCTACTGTGAGCTGGTGTCCTTGCCTGAAACTGATGAGTGACCACATTTTGTATTTTAACTGCTTTTGCTCATCCCCAGAGGTGAAGAAATGACTGATGTGGCTGTAGAATGCTTCTCTTCAGGCTGATCTGTACTCACATTTATTTTATTAAGTTCTATTTAAGAACAACGTGCACTATACACTGAAGATATTTGCAGTCTAATTGTCTAGCATCCTCCTCCCAAGATTGCTCCCTAAATACATTAGATCTCATATGTAGCTTAACTTTAGACTAAAACCAGTTGCATTTCTTTTCTAAATGAATTTTAAGTTTACTTGAGACCTCAGATTACTGGATTTTCCATTCTCACAATTTCCATATATAAAAAGGGTCAGTCAATACCCAAAGACTGTTTCTGAAAAACAGCTGGCAAGTGAAACTAGTGTCATCTGAACTCTCCCAACCTATCTCTTCTAAAACCTTCTCTGATTTTAATACATAAATCATGAGCAAAAATTATTTTCCGTAGCTTACCTGCACATCAAATCAAATTCACTGGACAAAAAAAAAAAACCCCAACAAAAAAAGCACCTTTCAAACAAAAAGTACAATAAGAAAAAACTGTATCTCTGAGAAATCATAACGGCAACACTAAACAATTTCTGAAACAGAATACCTCAATCCAGAACTCAAGGGAAGAGACCATGCCATATGCATCTAAGAATTTCTTATTAAAATAACAAGGACAATTAAGGAAGGACACCCCTCTCCAAAGTAAATGGCTTTGGAACTATAAAAAAACCCTGCAAAAGCACCAATAAAGCGTCTCAATACAACTGAGTGTTTGGAAGCTACTTCCTCTGTAAGGGACTAGATTTCTACTAAGTGGTGTCCTTCAGATAACCTGTATCACTTTTGAAGTAGCTGGTTTAAAGTCTCAATATACAGCTGGAAAAGTAACAACAAATGGTGTTGAGTAATGGTGTTACCTTCCTTCTCCCCACGGCAATGAGAAAATCAGCTTTTTATATATTTTCTTTTATTGATATATTTACATATCTTAATAGATTCCTTTTCATAAAAAGTCAGAACCTATTTTTGTATCATGTATTCAACCTTTTATGTTTGAAATTAGTTTTCCATCAGTTATTCTATGTTTTACTACAAAGCTGTAGATCAGCAAAAAGTTAACTCAACTATGATAAGGGTCATCAAACAGATATCTTGAATTAACAGTGTATCAAATACTGCCAGCTACTTTCATAGGCTATTTACAAATACAATAAAATTTTTCTCCAATAAAAACATGAACCATTCCGTATCACCTAGTCAAAACACAGGAACTGATACTAGACCTGAATTAAAAGCACACTTACGTACAGTGAAAAACAAAGGTGGGTAAACCCCAGTTTATTTCATTTTCATCTCTCTGAAGTAAATGTTATCGATGCCTTTATTCTTCAAATCCTCCAGAAACAGAAACATGATGCTGTGCCCACTTGGAAAGGCAGGCAGGGCTAGTGAGGATCCCTGCCTCCCCACCTCCTGGAGCCCCACCAGCCCCTAAGTTGCCCAAACTGGTGGCACCTTCCTCAAAGAGCCTTGCCCCTGCAATCAGGTTTGAAACATAACGTAGTATTTCAAAATGTATCCATGGGAAAAATTAGTTTTAAAAAGGATCTTTCATCCTTCTCTGAATTAAATCCAAACAAAAACAAAACAAACCAGTTACTTGTAAAATTTTTCGTACAAATTTTAATGCATCTCATTCTGTGGACCCTCCTTCTAGAGTAAAATGCTTTAAACACTACTTGCTTTATGGTTAAAAAAAAATATCACAGAAGCCACCACAAAGAGCAAAGTACAGTGCTTTCTAATGAAAATATTTTCATTTTTATCAGATTTTTAAAATAATGTTTTTTCTTCTTTAATAATAAACCCATCATAATTCAAATTGAAACAGGCACTCCAAAGCTGAAAAATGTAACATGAGCGTAATCTATTACAACAACTTCCATTAAACAGCTGAAACATTCAAGCAAAAGAAGTTTGAGGCTGATAAATTCAAGGAAGTCAAACGATTGAGCTAAGAGAACGCCCAGTATAAATATCGAGAGCAAGAGCTTGTTCAAATACTGAATAATTATAGCAATCTCCGAAATAATTTGAAAAAAAATATTTTAAAAATAATTTCTGTGAAATTCAGTGACCTGTTAAGAACTCAGTTTCAGCTGAGATAGAAATAAATTTTGGTTCCCCTGAATATAAAACTAAATTTTACAAAACAGCTCTCCTAGTTCTAAAAATCTTCAAAGTAACCAGAAATCACAGTATCACAGGGTGTCAGGGGTTGAAAGGGACCTTAGAGATCTTTGAGTTCAACCCCCCTGCCAGAGCAGGATCATATAATCTATAATCTAGCACAGAAATCCTCATTTATTTTACAAATCAACTCTTTTCTGTGAGATGTACCAGAAAAAAGCAAGTTTATCAAACCTATTTTTATTTAGAGGTAATGTTTATTGAACATTTTAGCCAATTTTTATTTAAGATACTTAAAATCACTATTTCCCTTGTGCATTTTAATAGAATTGCAATTCCATCTGGCTTCACACACACCCAGTTAAAAAAAATTATCCTTTTCTGTTTACCAAGTTATTAATTTCCTAATACTAAGGCTCTGAATTATATTGCATATTAAGGCATATAGTTAATAAGTATGCAAAGAGTACAGTGTCTTTTTTTAAAATAACAAAAAAAAGAGGTTGTATTAAAAAAGAAGTAATTAACTTTTCAGAAAAATCTTAAGAAAACACATAAAATGATGTAAATTAAGTAATTCATTCACCCAATACCGAGATAAACATGTAACTTCTTGACAGCTGGAATGTCCAGACAAGACATTCATTTAGCTTTGTGTTATTTATTATTTTTTTTATAATTTTAAATTAACTTGTCTTTGCTTCTTTATTAAAAAGGAATTCAGCAGACTGAAATTTCTTCTGTTACGCAGAAAGAAAAGCTAAACATTCCTGCACATTTTCAGCCTGCAAGCTCCCTCTCCTTCTCCCACTCCACCTACACGTCCAATTTCCAAGCGAACGCTCAAAGGCCAAGATCCATATGGGATAGTCAGTGTTTTAGAAGCAACGTCTCCATCAACAGCACTTCTTAAAGGACACTGCTATAAATTCCAGAAATCTTCAACTGCATTTGCGATACAGAAATGAAGCCTTACAGCTCCCATTAATGATTTTTTGTAGCTTCTTTCAGAAGGTCAATATCAAAAAAAAAAAAGCCACACTAGAACAAATCAGAAAATGGAAACTCTTCTTTAAATGTCAAAGTGAAATTCTGACATTTCTACAGCCAGGCTGCTTTATCACTATGTTTTTCAAATACAGGAAAAATTAGTGTCAAAGTTTCCCATACATCAAACACTTGAAGTTTAGTACGGAGGCTTCCATAACACCTCTATTAGAAACAACTGCCATGTTAATTCACATCATTTAGACTGTGTTAAACATGTCAGGCTGTTATCAAGAAAGGTATGTTCCAATTTCAGTAGCAGGCTACGAGTTTCCCACGCCCAGAGCATTTTAGAGCAAGAGGTTAAAATGAAAGATGTACTACAGGGACGTATGTGGATAGAGTTTTCCCAAACCATCAAACACATGATTTGAAGGCTTCCATCAACCACTTCGTATGTGCAAACGTGAAGTAGATGAAGTCTCAGCAGGCTCAAATGGCCTTGGGATTTTAAATCCTGTATGAAATAGGAAAATCCTGTATGAAATAGGAAATAGAAATAGTCTCAGTCTCAACTAGAAGGCACAGAAAATAAATGGGGTTTCTCGAGATCTATGGTTCTAATTTCTGTCTATAATTTTAATGGAAGAGAGCTTGCTTTAAACGCAGAGTCTTTGCTTTCAAAGAGAGATCGTTTAAAGATATTTCCACCTACTTATTAACTGATTTTGCAGGATGCACTGATAAGAAAAAATAAGCCAGATGACCTTAAACCTCAGGCAGCCTGAACGTTCTAAGGACAGGTTTACAAGGTCTAGGGATAAAGCACAGTAACCCTGCAGGACTTCCCAGTGCTCTGTGTTCCTTTGCTGTAGAGAAGGAAAGCGACACCATTTTGCCTCTCCTTCACAAACACATAACGGAATATTGACAAAGAAATCTCTAATATGCATGAGGTGCTTCAAACTGTCTACCCCAATACATGCTCCTGTCCTTCAGTAAGTATGCAAGGGCTTATGTTCCCCCTCCAGCATTTGATGGAAAGGTGATTTGTATTTAGTTAGCTCTTATTTTATATCAAGTAAAACAGGTACATAGGACAGCTCGGGATACAAATCCAACTTGGCAACATGAACCCACTCAATTATTTCTTAAAAAACAAATTAAAAAATTAAAATATACAAAATACAGCAAGTAAAAAGTAGGCTACTCTCTATGTGAGATGATGACTCTCTAATTTACAGACTCTTCCAATAACCAAGACAGAATCATTCTATTGGATACAGGCAATTATAGTACAAACTTGGTCTTTTCACTTCTTGTTTGTTTGTATTTACTCTCAGTTCCGTATGTGAAAATGAAAGCCTTAATAAGTGTTACAAACGCAGATTCAAGTTCAGATCATCAAGCCCAAACCTGAACTGATAAATCACAAAGCAGTATTTATACAGCCCCTCAGCTCAAAGAAATGCATGAGAAGACAATGATGCAAACACTGACTAAAGGGCGATCTCATGGTGTCAAAAAACTCAAATACAGTCTCTCCTGCGGGTAACACAGTCAGCTACTCTTTGAGGTTGTAGCATTTTATTCCAGTTGGCCCATACAAACACCAAGCATGATGTAAAGCCCTAAGGACAGAATGACAATGCTATCCTATTTTCTCCTGTTTTCAAACATTAAATACTGTGTTACAAGAAAGTCCAAGTTATTAATGATTTTTTTCCCTGGAAATCTCAGCACTCCTTGGAAGGCTGTCATAGGTAGCTGCAATTTTATTCAAAGCTCCTTTTAGGAAAGGAAAGCAAATACCACCTTTTCTTTCCTAACTTCCTCTGTGAATTGCAGTGCTCAAGGATTCATTAATAAAGGCTTCTCAGCTTATTTGCAACTATACACACAAAACCAAACCTCCCTCTCACTGAAGGGGAAGTAATAGGGGAAAATTGCTCCCTTAATAAAGCAGCTCCTCTCAGGTTTGGCCCTTACGGCCAAAACACAAAACCCCACAACTCATACACGAACTACAACAAATTTCTTCTGCAGATTAAAACTCAGCAATAAATTTATAAGTAATATAGTAACAAATTCAGCTCCTGTTCTGGAGAACAGCCTCCCGAATAAACAATTACAAAAATATCCTACACATTTATAAATTGGTAGAACCCAAGAAGAATAGCAACAGCGTTTTCACTACATCAATATACGTTTTCCCTTTCTTTTTTTCTTCCTTTCACTTTCCATTTTCTTTCATTTACAAGGTCTCAAAGACTGCTAAACAAGAGCGATGTCAACGATCGTGTATAGGTTAGATGGTCTACAGCCCAAGTCCTAACTCAATTTTCTGATGCAAATAGTCACCCCTGAATATCCACCTGGCCAAGCTGACCACCCGTTCACATGAAGAGCGGTGTTTGTCCAGATCTGCCCACTAAGGTGGGAGTTTCCTCTCACACCGAAGGTTTATGATGGGTGTCTGCATACATTGCATACCTCTCCATTCCTGCTTTACGGATTCACTCCATGAAACAAAACTCTTCTGAGATTCAGAAAAAGGAAGGAAATCTTCTCTTACACATTCTAAGACAAAGCCCAAATATTTGGGCATGGATGCTAAATTAGAACTTTTGTTTGCACGGTAGGAAAACGAGTCACAGAATGGTCACCTGCTGTTCAGTTCAGGTCTTCATAAAACCTGAGAAACAGAAGGCAATGGAACCTGAGTGGGACCATGCAGAGGAAAAGAACAAATTAATATTCCAAAAGACACTGGAAGAATAAACCTTAAGAAAGCCTAAGACCTCCAAAAAAAAAGCAGCATATTGGAGAAAATACCCCCATCTAAATGAGAAGGATTTCCTGATGATGCTAAGACAGTAGAAAGAGCAGCTGCTGTCACTTCAATGTAGAAAAATGGCTTGTCCTCGGAGTCACTGGAATTCATAGAATCATAGACTGTTAGGGGTTGGAAGGGACCTAGAAAGATCATCTAGTCCAACCCCCTGCCAGAGCAGGATCACCCAGACCAAGCCACACAGGAACGTGTCCAGGCGGGTTTTGAACATCTCCAGAGAAGGAGACTC
>JANHFZ010020876.1:0-15618 GCA_027560215.1 Halcyon smyrnensis | reverse complement strand
GCGGCGGAGGGGGGGGTGCGGAGGGTGCTGCGCGGAGGGTGCTGCTGGCCGCGGCGTGGGCGTGCGGGGTGTGCGTGGGGATGTGCGGGGGAGTGTGTGTGTGTGTGTGTGCGCGTGCGGGTGTTCGGGGCCGTGTGGGGGGTGTGTGCGCGCGAGGTGTGCGGGGGGGTGTGTGTGGGTGTGTGCGGGTGTTCGGGGTGTGTGTGCGCGCGAGGTGTGCGTGGGGATGTGCGGGGGAGTGTGTGTGTGTGTGTGTGCGTGCGGGTGTTCGGGGCCGTGCGGGGTGTGTGTGCGCGCGAGGTGTGCGGGGGAGTGTGTGTGTGCACGTGCGGGTGTTCGGGGGAGTGCGGGGTGTGTGCGCGCGCGAGGTGTGCGTGGGGTTGTGCGGAGGAGTGTGTGTGGGTGCGTGCCGGTGTTCGGGGCCGTGCGGGGTGTGCGCGGTCCCGCGGGTGGGTGCAGGGGCTGGTGCAGTGCGTGTGTGTACGGAAGGAGCCGGCCCCGCGCTCTCCGTGGGGGTCCGTGTGCGGGTCTCTCCCCCCGCCGCCCGGTAGCGGCCCCGCGGCTCCGCCGTGCTCCCGGCGTGGGGGGCGGGCTCGGTGCCGGCGTGAGCAGCGGAGCCGTTTCCTCGCACCGCCCAGGGCTGTTCCCGGCAAAGCGTCTTCCCCCCGTTCCCCGGGCATCCCCGGTCCTGCCCCCCCGGCCCCGCCGTGCCCCGAGCAGGGGAGCGCGCATCGCTCCTGGGTACCCCGTGGGGAGGCCACGGGCGGGCTGAGCAGCCCCCCCGAGCAGCTCCAAGCCGGGCTCGGAGCCCGGTGCTCGCAGTCGGGAGGGCAGAAGGGTGAGGGGTGAGGTGAAGGGGTGCTGGCCCCGGGAGGGTGCCACTGGAGCACCAACGGGCCCAGCAGTCGCTGCGGGTCTCCAGGAAGGAGGTGCAGAGAGCGGTGTTGGTGCACAGCTCTGGTCGGGGCAGGCAAGAGCAGTCGCTGCTTTTCTTCTTCCTTTTTAATCAGGGAGAGAAAAAAAAAAACCCAACAAAACCAGAATAAAAATCCCCAGGTAATATTTGGATCTGTCCTTGGTGGAAACAGTTCAGAATTGCTGCTTTTTTCATCTTCAGCACTTCAGCCAAGGCCAATTCCTCTTCAGTCCTGGAGAAGCGGGCGTGCAGCTTCTCCCTGCGTTTGTTCCTCTCAGCCTGCCCTTGGCCAAGACACCTGGGCACGAGCAGGACCATCCTGGCCCCTGCACCCCAGCCCCTCCAGACTCTCCTACCCGTTGACTTTGTCCTTGTCTTCTCTCCACGGTATCGTATGGTGTTAGGCAATACCTAAACTGCTGAGGGGTTTAGTTACTGGGCTGCCTGGGTAAATAGGTGAATTTGGTCCTTGGTTCAGTTCGCTGCCTGCTCTACCCAACCTGCACTGCAGCAGTCCATATGGCTGGAGTATTTACATAATGCCCAGTTATCCTGTGAAATATGAAGCAATTAATTTTGATTAGCAAAGTGGGTCAGTAAAATACAAAGGCTTTCAGTCCGTGGATCCACAAAAGATGAAGTACTACTGCTCCACGGTCCGTTTTCCCTTTTATTTCCCCTCTGATGTGGGTTGGACAAGCCCTCACTGGGAGCCGGAGCACACGGAGCCACTCGCAGCGAGACCTGCGACGCTGTGAGTCAGCCTGATGCCTTTTCTGCCGCACGTGTTCATCCAGCCCCAGGAGTTTGGTGACACACTACCTTGGCATAGAGTGTTTCCTTCCCAAAGGCATCTCAGCTGCCCTTTCCTCATCCGGCAGTGCTCTGAGGGTTACAGGGTTTTGTGGCTAACCCCAGAGGCTGGAGGTTGTCACCAGGCGCAGCAGAAAAAGGATGACGGGGTTGGCAAACCCGCCAGTTCTCTGCCGTGGCTGGGTACGGCCCAGGGAAGCCAGGGCAGCGCTGGGACAGAAGTGGCCAGGAAGGTGTGGAGAGGTGCCAGAGCGCCCAGCACCGCTGCAGCACCTTCCCTGGGATCCTGTAGTGCTTTTGTTGCCGTCTTCCATCAGACCTGTCCCAGCGCTTATGGGCACTGCAGAGCCTCGGTTATTTGCAGCCTCCCTAAGGCTTCTGGTTCTCCCTGCAGAACCTGCCCCTGCAGAGCAGTTCGGAGTCCCCGAAAGCCGTGAGGAGCTCACCTCTGGTGCTGTGTGCTTTGCTTCAGGAGACTCAGAGGGGAAATCTGCCTTTCCATGGGGTTCTTCCCTTCTGGCTTTATTACCCTGGTTACTTTTCCTCCTTCCTGCACTCTCTGCTGTGCGGCATTTCACCAACAACAGGAACGGAGCAGCGTGGAGCTGGGGAGGGGGGCAGGCGGAATGTGTTCTACTGGGCAGACCAGTCCCCTTTCTCTGCTGGTTTGGTTTGGTTTTGTTTGCTTTGGGTTTTATTTTTTCTGGAAAGGGAATGCTATGGCAAAGGCTGAAAAGACTGCAGGTCTAATTCTTCTGCCACAGGCAGGAACGCAAACCAAAAATAATGTTACTGCAGGCAACACAATTACACCAGTGTAGAACTGGTCTGAGAGGCAGCTGAATTGGTACCCACTTCTGTTAACATCTGCATGGTATTGACAAAGCTGTTCGTGTCACTGAACCTATTTAACTAGGAATCTTTTGTCATCCCCAGTACATTATGTTGAGATGAGACCAAGGTGACAGGTGCAATAAAATAAACACGCCGATACTATGGTGATGGAGACCGAACAAATGCCCGGGTAGGAAAAAAACAACAAAGCTGTGCTACAATAGACAAGCGAAGTAACCCCCGTGTCTCCTAATGCAAAGAAAGAACCAGAAAATATGATCAGGATTTCAGGTTTCCCAGAATCACTGAATCATGCAGGAGGATCCGTTATTGCTTTTGCAGATTTAGGAGCTGTGTGGGTATAAGGGAATAATGGAGCCCCTATTATTTTTAACTCTTCTCCTGCCTCTTCCAAAGCGCGCTCTGTAGCTGCCTGATTTATTGCTCTGGAGCTGAAAAGAGCTGAGCACAGCTATCAAGGACCCTTGGAGATGATTTAGCTCTGAACAGGAGCCAGCAGGCACATTTGTATTTGTGATGGACGCGTATCATTTCAGACAGCCCAGGGTGCTCCCTCCGGGGACCAGAAGCCCTGGTTCCCCGCGCCCCTTGCCACGGCTGGTTCTCCAGGGCAGAGGTGAGGCACGTAAAATATTGGATCTGCCCAGCACTGACCTTTGTGTGACAACTGCAGAGTTACAAATGCATCAAGGACATTTTTTTTTTAAGTGGACAAATCTCTTTAATCCCAGGAGCCGGAGCCCTAGGGAGCAGGGAGAGGAAGCTGCCTCTCCGTTCGTGCAGCTCGCCGTCCATAAACCATCTCCCGTGGGGTAATGCTGATTCCGCATTTAAGTCTCCTCTGCGGAGTGGGAACAACATGATCCATTATGGGATGGAGACAGCTTTGAGATGGGAAATAGGCTTCGCTGAGCGAGACCCCCGGCTCTGTCGGTTGGTGCAGTTAGCTGGCAGGCAGCGGAGCTGCTGGTTGTGCCCGTGTTGTTTCTGAGGTTCCCGGAGGGATTGCCCACCCCAGCCCCTCTGCCTGCTCACCCCCAGCCCCGCGACGCTTAAATCAGGATGTGGCACTGGCTATGGGGCTGTTTTGCTGGCTTATTTTAACACATGATCTCGGGGACACCACGGCAGGGACAGGCTCTCTGGGCACAATCCTGCCCCGCTGTCCATGCAGAGCCCGTGTGTGGAGGGAGCAGGACCCTCTCCAAAGCCCTTCTTTGCCTTGTGCAGCCGGACAAGGCGTGTGGAACCAGCACACCTCCCTGAGCTGCTCCACAGTGAAGTTTGCAGAATAGCATGTCTGCAAAATCTGTTGGTTTTGGTTTTTTTTCTTTTTTAACGCTTTCTGAAACATACAGCTGTCATTAGAGCAGCCTGAGCATGGTGTGGAGCTGGTACGGATACGGTGTGCGTGAGGTGGAGTGTTCCCTCCTGTGCCAGACAAACACTTTGGACTGGAGTTTGGAAATTTGCTGCATTTTGCTGCAGTCTTTCTTTGCAGATCTCTCCCTCTCAGTTTCTCTCCCTCTCTCACACATTCACTCTCTCCCCTTTTCCCTTCCCTTTCTTTCATTGTTCCCATCTCAAAAGTCGGTTTCTTTCTAAATTGCCTGATGTTTACATCCAGTGAGAATGAGGACTGTGTTCTTTGTGCTAGTAGGTCTCGGTGATGCTATAGGGACACAGATCCTTTCATTACAAATAATTAATTTAGCCATATATTGCATAACATCCTAAAAAGCTTTCTAGGGCAATCTCATGCTAGCTGGATGCACAGTTCCTATCAATATTACATTACATTTGGGTACAACAGTTATGAAGTTTCATTAAAAATTTAATTTGTGGTTTAAAACTGCAGCATTCCCTTAAAAGTGTAGCAGAGAAACCATTTTGGCTGCTTGAGGACTTAGCCAAAATTGCAGCGAGAGCTGCGTAAGGGGCTGGATACCCCGGTGATGGGTACCAGGAACCTGACGGGCTGCACCAAGAGCAGGATGGAGCTCCGGGTGGGCACCTGGCTCTGCCGCGTCCCGGTGGGCTCCTGCCAGCTGCCAGATGTGCTTTTCTGAGTACGGAAGGAAACGTTAACCCGTGTCTCTGATGAGCAGCCACACGTGGGCACAAAAGAGGCCTTGCTCCATTCCTGCTGCACCCCCTCCAGCCACCTGCACCGTCTGGGGTTAGGTTGTGCGGGAAGAGGATGGTAACTTCTGGGAGCGCAGGAGGAGAGAGAGATGCGCTGTGCCCGGGGCTGTGGGACAGGAGCTGGTCTGCAGCTTGTGCAGGCTCCTGGGGAATGAGCTGGGAGCTCGGGAGTCCCGGAGGAGGGGATGTCAATGCCTTCGTGGAGATCACAGACGTTCTCACGTTGGTGCGAATTAAAGACGTCCTTCCCGTCAGCGACGTTGTCCTACAGCAGGAGCTGGGAGACGACAAGAGGAGCGGGGCCTGGTGTCATGTTTTGTTAATGAAGTTTTGTTGTGATGCTCCGGCAGCAGATTTGAATGGAGGCAGGTTTAAACCATCCCACATCCGCCTCTCGGTCTCGGAATTGATTCGTACAGTAATTCCCCCCCCTCCATCTGCACACACACATCAGAACAACCAGCAGCTTTTCCTTCCAGACCATCCCCCAGGTCATGTTTCAGCTTTCTCGGGATTTACCTGCTGCAAGAGAAAGCGAGGTGCCGGCTGCGGGATGGATCCAGGTTCCTCAGCAGGACATCACCCTGTCCTGCCCGGCCCGGGGGTGGGACTGGACCTGCTGCTCCTGCCCACAGCCCCCGGGTCCCACCCGGGGCAGGTCTGGGCTGGGGGTGCAGCGCTGCCCGTGTGGTCTGCGCAGAGTCTGGCTGCTCGCCGAAGCACCCAGAGGTGACAAACTGTGACTCTGTTTATTACAACGGACACATTTGTCTTTTTTCTCCCCTCCTGCCAAAAGGGGGAAATTTGTAGCCAGAGTGGGGGGGGGTTCAGAATTCAGCCCCGTCCTGGTGCTTGCTGGAGGTCTCTGCAAGAGATCGTTTCCCCTCCCCCCCAGAGAGGATAATAATGGGGAGTGGGTTCCTAAATCCCTTAAGCTTCTTTGATAGCTTCAATATTTATCTGTAATCCCGCTGGCGCTTCTGCGGGGAGGAGCCCTCTGTCCCTCTTGCTCTGCCGCTTCTTCCCACCTTGCAGCGCTCCCTGGTCACAGGAGAAAAGGCAGGGCAGGATGAGAGGGAGACATCAAAAGCCAGCGGCACTGTTGGTGCCCTACTTTGGTTTTTTTTTTTCTTTCCGTGGTTATTTATTATTTTGCACCGTCTCTTGCTCTCTTTCTCCCACGCTCTCCGCTCTATTATGTTAATGTGTTGCAGTGGGTTGACCCTGGCTGGCTGCTGGTGCCCACCAAAGCCACTCTGTCACTGCTCTCCTCAGCTGGACAGGGGACAGAAAACACAACGAAAGGCTCGTGGGTTGAAGTAAGGACAGGGAGATCACTCGGCAATTACCGTCACAGGCAAAACAGACTCGGTTTGGGGAAATTCGTTTATTACCAGATAAATCAGAGCAGGGTAATGAGAAATAAACCCAGATCTTAAAAACAACTTCCCCCGCCCATCCCTTCTCCCCCGGCTCACCTTCACTCCTGATTTTCTCTACCTCCTCCCCCCAGGTGGTGCAGGGGGTGGGGAAGGAAGGTTGCAGTCAGTTCATCGCACATCTCTGCTGCTCCTTTCTCCTCAGGGGCAGAACTCCTCACACTCTTCCCCTGCCCCAGCATGGTGTCCCTCCCATGAGAGACAGTTCTCCATGAACTTCTTCAGTGTGAGTCCTTCCCACGAGCTGCAGCTCTTCACAAACTGCTCCAGCGTGGGCTTCCCATGGGGTCACAGCCTCCTTCGGGCATCCAGCTGCTGTGGTGTGGGGTCCTCCATGGGCTGCAGGTGGAGATCTGCTCTGTCTTGGAGCCAGCTGACGTTGTCTCCGTCAGACACGGGGCAACTTCTGGCAGCCTCTCACAGAAGCCACCCTTGTAGCCCCTCAGCTACCCAAACCTCGCCATGCAGACCCGGTATGTGCCTGCAGAGGCTGGGCATGCCCTGTGCACACCTGGGCGATGCAGCTGAAGGCAGGATGGATGTAGGGCAGGGTGAGGCCGGGGGAGTTCAGATGGGTTGGGCAGATGTGTGTGCGAGTGCAGGGAGAGCTGCAAGCCCTGGGTCAGGGAGCTGGGAGCTCCGAGTTGGCACCTGCTCCTGAAGAGCGAGGAGAGACGGGGAGGTCTCGGAGAGGCAGAGCTCCCCAGAGGGAGGAACGCTCTGGTCCCTTGTGGTGGGCAAGAGATCTGATTGTCTGTGCCACAGTCAATTTGTGTTTGTGCTCATGATGGTTCAGAGTTAAAACACAGCGAGGTTTTAAGGACAGGATAGATAAAAACACTGTAATGCAATAGGAATCCATCGCATTTCCCCGCTGTGAGGGCTGACCTCAAGTGTAGCTTTTAGCTGGGGAAAGGGGCTCTTATGACATCGAAGATTCTTTGCTGGCAAAGATGCCATTAGGGCTGGGTATGTTATTGATTCCGTTTCAAGATTTGAGGCTTAAGAAGCTGCAGAGGCAGTGAGTGTAACTGGAATGACGTAGAAGCTGCTTCCAGGCAGTAAGTGCAGCTGGAGACATTTCGGCTGGTACGTGGAGCTGGCGCTTCTTGAGCTGAAGATGCAAGGAATGGCAGGAGCCCAGCGGCTCTGAACCACGACAGGGATGGCAGCGGAAGCCCTGAAGCACTGTGTGTTTTAGAGGTGAAAGATGGGCTTGCAAACCTCCGGGCTCCTCCCCGCCTGGAGCGCAGCACACTTCTCTGGTTATTTGTTAGGGCGTTTGGCACAACTAGAGCTGCGGTGCCATCCAACCTGGAGAGCACCAGCACGGTCCTGCTCTGCTTATGCATAATAACAACATTGCCAGCATGTGTCTGTGGGGTGGCTGCCTCACTCTGTTCCTTCTTAGGGCTTCTCTGCATGGGAAATGCCAAATAAATGAAACTGTGCATCCAGAACCTGCTAGCTATGCTGCACCACTTCCAAGGACAGAAACTCTTGGCATGGTCCTTGGAAGTGGAGTGAGCTTCTCGTTCTTGCCACATCCTAACTGTTCAATCAGCAGTTTAATGGGAAGTCATCAGTGTACTATAAATTCACACTTTATATTTATGTAGTGCTTATTTTACCATGTAGAGAAGCCTCTACTTTCCAGCTGTATGGATGCTCCCCAGTGTAAACGACGGAAAGAGAAATTTGTGTATATGTTCATCTCACTTCCATTAATTATAATAAGACCCGTCAGACTATCTCTTAGAAACCTGCTGAATTTCAGCAGCTAACCTATCAGCCATGAAACCCACCAAGATTTAGGAAATGGATGTTGATCATAGTGTCACTCTCTATCAGGAATCTGAGTTTGAAATATCCCAGGCATAAGGAAAAGGATTCGGCTGGTATATTTCATGGGCATGGTGAAAGGAGGGCTAGAGAAATGTGCTGATTCTCTGGGAAATTACATTTCCTAGGTGCAGGAAGAGATTTTTGGTTTTCTCCATCTGAAACATAATGTCTGGTTTGGTTGGATCTGTCTCTTGGTTGTCGCCTCTTTTATTGCACACCATAAACCCAAACTATCATGGTTCTGATTCTGGAACAATCTCTGCATCACTGCACGCGGCATTTCCGAAGGCTGCTCTGTGAAATAACTCTCACATTCCCAAGGCCCAAAAGAAGACGGTGAGAACTTCCTGTAAGATGCTTTAAGGAATTACTCCTCATGAGTCAGTTCATCTCTGGTGAAAGGAAACGTCAGGTCCCTCCTGCCCTCGTGGGAAGGTGCACTTGGCAAGGTGACTGCAAAAAGATAAGCCAGGAAACAGGACATTGGGTCTGGATGCTCCTGCCAGGCTCAGAAGGAGCCAGCAGAGTTCACTGCCTTCTATTTCTAGTGTCTTGGGGTGGTTTTGTTGCTGAGTCAGAGCTGATACAGATCTATAATAGCTCTTAATAATGAGGGAGCCAGTGAATATCTGCTGAGGTGACATCTATCATGTGGTTTTAAACACACATAGCCTGATAACCCAGCAAATGATCCAGATTGTGCAGAGACAAAGGGAGATAATGATAACAAATGAGCTTACATTTATATAACGCCTTTCACCGAGATGGATACCGACGGGCTTTGAGAACTCTATTAACGCCTTCTGCAAACCATCTAATCTATTGTATCCCCAAACGTATTGAGTGCAGCTTCACTCAGGCTTTATGAGAAAAACATCTCTGTTAAGCAACCAATTTTTGTCATTCTTTGGACTGGTCGCTTAAGTCTTCCCCGTGCAAGCAGGAACACAGGAATCTTTAGTTGTCGGTGAACTAAAGCCACCTTTGGGGTGAAATGCAGCTGTTGCTTCACAGTCCAAATTACTTCTAACTTCTTCAGCACCTTGTATCCAAGGATGTCAAATACACTCATTAACTAAACTCTGCAGCTACTAATTCATCAAGAAACATGCCCTTTTATAGTTCAGTGGTGGCAAAGAGAAAAGCCAGAACTCTCAAATGTTCTGCTTTGAACTGCCGCATCACCTCTTCTTCCTCTCTCTCCTCTTCCTTCATGAAAAATTTCCCTGATGCCAAAGCATTTCTTCCTCTAAAAGGGCAAGGAGAGATTTTTGACCTAGTATTTATTCTGACCTTTTCGAGAAGAGAAGAGAAGAGAAGAGAAGAGAAGAGAAGAGAAGAGAAGAGAAGAGAAGAGGAACGCCTGTCACATTCCTAATGGAGCTCTCCTGACAAAGACGCAGCTTTGCACCCATTTTATGTCTCCCTTGCTTTGAGTGCCAGAGTCTGAGTGTTCTCAGAACAGCACATTGCAGCAGCACCAGGGGCACTTAGCAACTGCCATGGACAGTGCTCTGGCCACGATCCTCAGCCCTCCCTAAGTCCCATCTGCGTCTCCTCAGATAAAACGACTGCTGGGTTCCTCTGCATCAGCCGCGGGACACTCAAACGCAGAGGGAAAGGATTTTCAGAGGGATGCTCGTGTCCTTCCTACGGGGTAGGGAGGTGGCTGCTCCGCAGACCGGGGTGGCAGAGCCCTGAGCTGAGCATCTGGACGGACGTGTATTCCCCTCCCTGGAAGCAAAATGAGTTGGAATAAGGCTCGGCAGCCCTTTGGTGGTTTCCTCTGCTTCAGGTTTGAGTCATCATCTTTCCTCAGCCTTCTCAGTCTAGTTCTTGCGTGGGCAGGGGAAAGCCTCAATTTTTCTGTTCCTCCTCAACGCTGTCCTGGTCCCCGTGCTGTGAGTGAAGTGCTCGAAAAGCAGAAGCTGCAGCAGCGGTTACTCACAGGATGGTGTTTGGTACCAGACGCCTTTGGCAGCAGGCAGAGGAGGGCTCCGTTCAGTCCAGTCTGACGGGTTTAAGGCTTCTCCTCAGCCAGTCCCTGCACGGGTCCCCGTCTCCCCACCCAGGGGGATTTAAAGGAAGGAGCGAGGAAGAGCGTGGCAGTGCTGGGAACAGACTCGTCAGTTCTCTTTCTCTCAGAGGGAGATCACTGGGATTCTTTTACGAGATGGAGAGTCCATTTTATGAATCATTTTTTGATGTGTATTGGATTTGGCACATAACATCACCCACTCCCTTCTCACCTGCCTCCCGATCCCTTCCTCCCCAGGCTCCCATTCCCATTTCCAGCCTCAAGTCTTCGATTCACATTCACTGCAAGGTGTCCAGCACGGAAGCCTATGAGCTGTACGTGCATAAATAATAGAACTGAAATCATACTTAGTTAAAAATAGATATCCTTCCTAATAAATATTTTACCTACCGTCTTTAGGACAGAGAGCTTTCCCGACTGAAGTGTTAAACCAAACCTTGTTTTTAGCCCCTAAGTGCTTAAAAGAGCCCCGGCCACGGCTGCTGCGTTCAGGGAAGCGGCGGTTCCCGTCTGCAGGCACACGGACAAACGCTTGCTCTTAAAACCTCAGAAAAGGCAGCTCCTTGGCTAAGGGCGCAGACCTTTGCGCCTGACTTTGACTCATTTGGTGACCTGTGAACGTGACTAATGAAAATGGAAGATAAAATATCTTTTGATATTTATGAATACAGCTCTTCTTTCCGTATCTTTCTTTCTTCCTGCCCAAGAGCGGAATTGGAATTAGCTGGCTGAATAAGGCAAAACAAAGGGCACCGACAGCGGCTGAGATAGGAGCATTTTTTCATTAAAAAGAGTGACAGGTGGAAGAATTTGTCCAAGCGTGTTTCTGGAAGATAATCCTTCTGCATTTTGGTTTTTAGGACATCGCTTAACGTCCCTTACTTGACACGGTGCTTCCACTCCCTAGATTCCCTAGGAGCAAAGGGTTTACAATGCTGCTTCAATGAGAAGAGATCTGCTAAACCAGGGCTCAGCTTCACGGAAGATAAAACTAGGATTAGAACACAGCCAGCTGAAACACAGTGAGCTCCCGACACGAAGGACAGAAGGTGAAGCTCTGCCTCTGAGCACGTGTGTGTGTGTTTCAGGGGCTGCATCTCCAGCTAGGCAATAAGTACCGCAAAGAATTCCCCAGGCAGAACTCTGCCCGCGGGCAGGCAGAGGTGGGAGTGCCATAAACAAACACAAACCATCTAAAACACCTCCGAAGGGAGCTGGAGCAGCTCCCTGCACTCGTAATAAGGGCTTCCTTGGTGTTGAAATGCATAGGAGGGTAAATTAGCTGGGTGTTTCACCGTGGGACTCCCGGCCATATTTTCAGAGCACTAAACCATAATTGGTAGTTCGGAGGCAGCGCAGTCACGCTTCCCTCGTTAGGCAGGTAGGGACCCAGTCGACACAGCCAACTAAGTGGAGGGCACAGCTCCCTTCACCCTGCGTGTTTTCGGGTGACTTGCCCTGCTAAGCTCTGCTGACTGTCTGGACTACATCTTTACCTGCTCTAAGAGAAGCCAGATGCCTCGCTCAGACAGACACTACCCGGCCAGTGCCCGAAATCCCACCGCACGTGCAGTGGTCTGGATGAAACGACAGCCGTGGGGATGTCAGAGACGGGTTACCGAGGGCCCACTGACTACATGGAAGGAGCAGCTTATTCCAGAGGCCGGTCCAGGGCTGGGAGCTGCCTTGGTAACTGTCGCTGCTGGCTCGGGTGAGTGATTAGGAAACACACTCACTAGATTTTCAGGCTGAAGCTGAGTGTCCCTAGAGCATGTTGGAGGACGGGACTGGAATTAAGAGAGGTTTGGACAAACTGGAGACATCTACAAAGATTTAGTTTCACTTCAGTAGGGAGAAATAAGGTGTTGTCTCTGCCCACTGAGGGTAGAAAGAAGCACCTGCTTTAAGATGGAAATGAGCTGTCAAGGGCACATTGCCTGGAGAAATTATGTAATCTGCATCACTGGAGGTTTTAAGAGCCTGTGATACTGTAGGAAAATGAATTAGCCATCATAAATAAACAAATCAGGAGATGAAGAAAGCCCCCCCCAGCCCAGCAGGAGCCCCACACACAGAACCTGGATTCTATACGGGGCTTCCCATGGCCCGTTGATGTGGAGGAATATTTTGCCTGAGTAAAAGCTGCAGGATTTTCTCTGGCATGAAAGAAAACAGGACCTGACACGGGGCTACGGAGTGAAATGAAAGAAGCGCAGGGAATGGCATCACTTCTAGCAACTGATTTTTATGTAGGTATAAATGGGAAGATTATTTATGTCTCTCTTTGGTTCCTGTCCTACGGAGACTGAACTAAGGTGAGTTGCTTTGATTAAGGCATAAAGCTGCAGACGAGCAGAGAGCCCCTGACCACCATCCTGAAGATTGCCATCATCAGAGAGCAGATGCCATCAGGGCCGAGTGCTTGGCTGTGCCGGTTTTGAACAAATCAATTCGTTCTGATTTCCATCAAAACTTGCAAAATTAGGAGTTCGAATGGAGGCTGAACCCCCGTGACCTGCAGCGGGTGTCCTTTAGAAAAGGGTATTTGTGAGGCTTCCTCAGACGTCTGATAATGTGCGGAGGAATTTTTTTACATTTGATATTTACTGGCTCTGGTCAGTCCACAAATTCCCAGTCACAGATTTACTAAAACAAACCGTTACGCCCTTCGCATCATGCGTTATAAAAATAACGTGTATTTAGCACGTAGGTGGTGCCATTCTAGCCAGGTCTCAGGAGCTGTCCTGACAGCAGCCCGGGCTTTGCAGGGGTTTTGCTCCCCCTGTTTCCCAGGCAGCCAGCCCTTCTCATCTTGCACCCCAACAACCCAACCCAACCCTCCACCCTGAGTCACCACACAGGGACGGGTGGAGTTTTTGTTGTGAAAAGGGTGAGGAGAGCCCGTGCATGGGCGCTGGCCCTGGGCTCTGCTGCAGAGGGCAGGGGCTGTCTGGGCACACAGCCTGAAGCGGGGTGCATACCCTGGAGCATCTGTGCCCATGGGCACCCCCAAAAACCCCTCTGGGGTTATTGTCCCGTGGAAGGTTGTACACAGCTTGATCCTTTACAGCTGGAGCACAAAGGGCTGCTAAGGCCACGCTCTGCACTGCGTTATCCTGCAGGTATAAAGACCTGCTGCTCTGCGGGGACCTTCTATTGGCCTGTCATTCTAGGGCAAGAATAATCGTAATCCGTCAATTTAATCTGGTTTTCTGCTCAGAATCTGGGGCCAGTGGGCTGTCCCTGCAGGGAACCCGGGGTCCTGCGGCAGCAGCGTGCAGCACCGTGTTTGGTGTGGAGCATCCTGGCCAGCAGTGCCAAGAAAAGATGCAATTACAGGACAGGGTGGATCTGCAACGGGAACAGTGAGTGGAGAGCTGCAGGTCTAGACTGAGGTCCTCCCGGGAAGCGTGTCTGCGATAATGGGAGCATTGCAGGTCAGAGCTGATGCACTCCGAGCAGCGGGGGAAGCCTGCTGAGAGCCTGCTCTTGCTGCCTGCTTCTCCCCCTGACAGCCAAGCTGTTGCTGTGACTCTGCTCTGCTCAGTCATCCTTCCACCACCTTCCCCATCTCCTTCCCCTAGAGCCCCTCTCCGGTGGAATCGAGTGGAGATGCTGGCGTGGGTGGGTGGGTGGATGGATGGATAGAAGCACTGGGAGCACCGAGAGCCTCAGGGCAGCGCTCCAGAGAAGTCTGACAGAAAGGGGTGTGCAAGGGTTGGGGGAACACACATCTCTTCAGACAGCGGCGGTGGACTTCCCCTGGCCGCGCATGAAAACACACTGTCCTTATCTTAACCACTCGGAAGCCGTGTGTGCGGCAGGCGAGGCGAGGCGGGCCCGCGGTCACTGCCCTCTGCCAGATGTGTCCTTCAAAGGTATTTTCAGCAGCAGCTCCCGAGGCCGCACGGCAGCAGATCCTGGTGGGACAGGCACCGGCTCCGGCACACGCTCCCTAAAGCCGTCGGGAGCCGGGATTAGCGACCGCAGTGCCCGGCACGAGGCTCCATCTGTGCAGCCGCCGCTCTGGATTAGCCGCCCCGGGGGCTCCGCAGGCTGCCATGTTTGGGTTTCGTGGGTTTTTTTCAGGTGGTGTGCTGGGATTATTGTTGTCCTTTTGTGGAGCAGGAGGAGGAGTGCGTTAAGGGTTAGCAGCAGCACAGCCCCAAGCACTTTCCACACCATGGCAATTCATTTTGGTAACAATCGGGTAGTTATGATCAGCCATCAGCATAAAGTGCAGTAGAGCAATGAATCAGCTCAGTCGGGGAATCAAAGGAGCCAAAGCGAACGCCGGCCACCCCCGAGCCTCTGAGACACAGCATTTCTCTAGTCGATTGTAGAGAATGGCCTTTGCATTTCAAGTATTCCGCGAATGCAAACACACTGAACGTATTAATGAAAATTAATACGATTCCATAAATCAAATCATACGTGTATTCTTTGATTTCTACTTTGAAATAATTTTATTCGTTTAAAGTATGACAAATATGAGAGCAGTCGGACTTGGTTACTGCTGAGAGCAAACACTCCGAGGAACTTCACTAGCAGCAATATTTGATATTCATTAACCTTCGGTTTATTTGCTCGCAAAGGGGAGATATTCCTGAACTACAACATCTGCTTCGCCTCGTGCGTGGAGTGAACGTAATTCTGCTGGAGTCCGTCGCTCGGTTCCCTCGCTACCCCACTTTGTTGCCCCAGTATAAACCACCACCCAACTGGAAGCAAGGTGCACGCAGCGGCACTGTCAGGCCAGTTCGCGCGGCTGGGGAAACCAGGACGCGCTGGTGCGATGTTCCCGCTGCTCAGGGCCGGCAGCTCGGCATCACGGGTTTATTTTTATCCCTGTTCAAGAGGAAGACGATGGGAGCAGTGGCTGTAGGGCTGTGGCAGGCTCGCTGGGCCGCGCAGTCAGCCTCCCGCTGCTTTCAGGCGATGGAAACCTCCGTCGTGTCCTGATCCCGTCCCTCTCGGGCGGGGATCCCCGCTGGGTGCCCGTTCTGCCCCTGAAACGGCCTTTTCGCCACACGCAGCTTCGAACCTGCCCGGCCCCCGCCCGGGGCTGTCACTTGCGCACCGCCGACATCTTGAGGCCGCGCATGGGTGCGGAGGGGCCGGGCGAGCCGGGGGTCTTCACCCGGGCGGGCCCGGAGGAGGGCGGCCCGTTTCGAGCCCCGCGGCTCTCGGGGTGTGTCTCGGGGGGGGCACTCCCGGGGAGGCTCCGGGCCCGCGCTAGGCCCGGGACAGGCTGCGCCGTCACCATGGTAACCGCGGCCGGCCCGCCGCGTCCCGGCTTGTCCCACGCGGCGGCCCGTAGCGCGGTGCATTGTGGGCCGGGGGAAGATGGCCGCCTCCTTGGTGTGGTGGTGAGAGGAGTCGGGCTCTCCGGCGCCGCAGGGCGAGTCTCCTCTTCTCCTCCCGCCTCTCGCCCGCTCCCGCCCCGCAGCTCCCCGATCCGCTCTCGGCCCGCCGGCCTGCTAGGGAGCCGGGAGCCGCGATGGGCCGGGCGCGGCTCCCGCCGCAGCGAGTGCAGGGCCCGCGGGGCTAGAGGCGCGGGTGGAGGC
>JANHFZ010020875.1:0-23463 GCA_027560215.1 Halcyon smyrnensis | reverse complement strand
CCGGAAGCGGCGCGGTGCGGTGCGCTGCCCGGCCGGCCCCGCGAGCCGAGGCGGGAAGGTTCCGAGGGCGGCCGCTCCTTTCCCGTCCCTCCCGCGGGCAGCAGAGGGGCCGGGGTGGGAGGCACGACCCGGGGGCTCGGGGGGGCCTGGGGCTCCGTCTGCCGGGGGTGAGGCGGGGAAACGAGCGGCGCCGCTGCGCTTTCCCCTCTCACGACGATTAGGGGAACAAAAGTCTCTTTGGATGCTCTTTTGGAGGTCCAAATTAACGTTGTCTTTCTCCTCCCTGTGGGTTTCACTGTCGTTGGGAAATCATTCAAGTTGGTTTTATAATCTGCTCGCGTGGATGGTGCTGTTCGGGAGTTGTTGCACCCTCAAAGTTCGTTTGCTTTGGTGGAAATTGCCCCCCAGCTTTCCCTTGACTGAGCCAGATGTCAGGGTGTGGTAATGGCTCAGGGTTGGCACCTGGAAAGTTCCCTCTCAAAGCTTTCCTCGGTTGCTCCGTCTGTTTGCAAAATATTGTTTAGTCTTAATGGTAGGACTACAGTGGAGCTTAAAAAGAGCAATAATATCTGTACCATTAACAGCCCCTACACACAGCTCTGTCTTGCTGGGGAGATGCAAGTTGTACTTTGTCACAGATGGACTGGCCGGTTGGGAGGAGACTTGAGGCTGTTTCTCACCAGTCAGGGATGCCCTGGTCACCTTTGCCTTTCCAGGAACTTCTGTGTCTCCCACAACAAACTGCTTGTCACGCTTTTCCTTCAAGGTATAATCTCCTCACCAGGTTAGTGGGGCACACAGAACTAGCAGCATTATTGTTTAAGACAGAAAAATCCAGGATGATCGATCACCTTGGAACTGGACATTCATTCTTTTTAGGAAAGCTCGTGGAGAAGTCATTTTTAACTACTGCCAGTAGCCGTGGCTCCGTGCTATTTAACTGACAGCCTAAATAGAAAATGTGATCTTTTGTGAGACATTAGAGCTTTTCTGGTGTCTTGAAAGCCATAAGTCATTAATATTCTTTTATCCCGGTTGTGAGCCTTCTAGTCTGTTTTAGGCAGCTGTGAATGCCAGAACACAATGAGAAGATACGATATAGCACTGGAAAAGAATGCAAACAGAGAGTTTTAATCTATTTTAGAATAAATATCCTGCTTAGCTACTTTAGTGAATGAATAGAGCTATTGAAGAAAAACCTCGTATTACATCCACACACTTGATGATTGTCCCCTCCTTCGAAAGGGCTTTTTTACATAAACACATGAGCAATAAAATAAAAGGAGGCACATAGGAAAACCCCAAGGAGACAGGTGGGCACTAAGATTTTTGTCTTAGTCTCACTTAAATGGCTTTTAAGACATGGTTTTATTTTATCCTGTGAAACTCTCTCTGCCTCGATTACGTTCCAGAAACCACCCTCTAGATGGCAGGAGATGGTCACTTCACTCAGGAACAGTCAAACTTTATTTCCAGAACTGGTGAGGTGGCCTAGGGCTGTACTACAAGTGAATTAAAAAAAAAAATTAGATGAGAATAACCAATTTAGAGCTTACAGAATTTCTATTACCGACACTGCACTGCTCTCCGGGGAACTAGTGCAGGCTATTGTTGTTTCAAAGATCCATGCAGAAAATAGTGAGAGCTACCCTCATTTTTAAAGGTGTTTTCAGTGGCTTTTGTAAGAGAAACTATGGAAGTACAGTGTGTGTCTCTGAACTATCACCATATTACCTTACAGAGAATTGGAACTGTCATGTTTTTGCTTAATGGCCACTGTCTGTCTAGCTGAGAAAATGGGACAAAACTCCACGAGGGCCTCCCTATGTCGCCTGGCAAAGGTATTTGTCTAGTCAAGAGCACGACAGAAAAAATATCAGTGACTCTTTAACCCTAAGCTGTGCTACCCACAGAGTAAAAGCTGTACACTAGAGAGAACTGGCAGTGGAAGTCACACTTGTAAACTAAGTGTTGCAATGACAGCACAGCTGTCTTGGTTGGGATTTCCACATTAGAGGTGCACCCTGCAGCACGCCCTGGTTTGCACTCGAGTTTTAATCTGCCACGGCACCATGCATCTCATAAAGTTAGTTTCACTTGTGCAAAGAGTCACGGGACGCTAAGAAATCCAAATCTCTCAAAAATAAATTGCTGTCCAGGGTGCAGAACAATGACATTTGGGGCAGTCTCTTTCTACCCGCCTCCCTTTTTCGTTCACATTTGGAGTCATGTGGCTGGACAGAGCAGTAGCGCCATGGATTACATACTGACTGCTGGTCAGAGACACATTTTTAAGGCAGTATATTCACAAACATTTTAAATGAGAATAGTTCCCTGAAAAGCAGTGTTGGGAAGAGTTCTCTGAGGGAACGTGGGGGTTGTTTTTTCCATTGACAAAGTTCAGTAGCACCATTGCAACACAGTGTACCAGCTCAGGTGGACACTAACCATCTTCAAAATCGCCCTCCTCATTCCTTCTGCTGCTCATATCATGGGTATTCTTCCTTTCCAGCGAGGGCACATTTTGGGGATGGACACTTATTTATTCATTAAGCTACACAAGTAATCACTAAGGATTCATGTCATCTCACTTCTGCTATTGAAAACTATGGAGATGGGGAAGGAAAAATCAGGAAGTGGTGTGTACAGCCTCTAGCAGAATGGAAATATTCTTCAAGAGAGAGGACTTTAGTAGGCAGCAACACTGGACTGCGCTGGATGACAATGAAACATTTTTCCTGCCTTTTGCTGTAACAACTCAGTCCCTTTAA
The DNA here is from genome assembly GCA_027560215.1 of Halcyon smyrnensis. Taxonomy (NCBI): domain Eukaryota; kingdom Metazoa; phylum Chordata; class Aves; order Coraciiformes; family Alcedinidae; genus Halcyon; species Halcyon smyrnensis. The sequence continues at coordinate 20,692 of JANHFZ010020875.1, read as the reverse complement.
AAATACAACAGAGCCTGTTAACTATCAGCTTGAAATAAATACTGACCTGAGTTATTGTAATTTACTTTTAATTTAATGCACGGCAATTTCTTTTTCTCTAAATGACATGCTTGTTCTGATCTAATTAAGCCCGTATTACCTACCTACCTATTACCGTAATTATCTTCATTATTGCAGTGTCTCCTCACAGCATTCAATATGTTGGTGTCCCTGGGGCTTGCATTGTAAAATGGGTGTATCATATACCTTCCTAACTGACCTTTGAAATGGCATGCATCAAATTTAATTTGTTTTTAAATCCTGGCCTTGCAGCAACTGACCTTAAAAGTCACGTCAATATTTGTTTGATGCAAGATAATTTTGTCTGTGAACATTTATCCTTGCTGATTTAACTACATGAAGAAAAGGGAAACAAAGAAAAGAACTCGAGGCAAAAATCTTTACCAGTGTCTGCTGAATTCGCATGTTCAAAGATAGTATTTTAAAGTAGGTCTTCTTGAATTAGGTGTTGGAAAGACTTTTTTATGTGTGTTTTCTTTTCCCCTGCTAATACAACTGATGTTTACCATCTTTAATCTTAGCCCTGGAAAATTAGAAATTTCTAAATGGTTATTTTGTCTGGTCAATCTTTGTGAAATGTATGAAAAGAGAAAAGGAAAACAAGAAAAATAAAAAGATAAAAAGGGATAAATTACTATTAAGTGAATAGATTCAGGGACCCCACTCAGTTGTTAAATTATTTATTAAAATGTAGTAATTTTGCCTATGATATTCAAGCTTTGTATTCTCACATTCCTTCTGTGACTTCAAAAAAGAACTGAACAGCATTTTATTGTGGTAGTTTGTTGGGGCTTCTTAATTTAGTAAAACTAATGCTGGGATTTCTATAATGCATCTAATGTGGTATCATATGTTAATTATAGTTAATTAAGATTGAGGTGAGGGGATAGTGTAAACTAATCAGTTACTCATTTTCTAACAAAAGGAGTAAACAATAATTATTTGCGGTGGAAAAAGAACTTGATGAGATTCTAGTGTCATAAATTATCTTGTTTCTCTTCCCCCTGACCCCATCAAAAGGCTGGCACATGGTGATAAATTTGCTGCATATGTGACAGTGGGAGGCTTTGTGTATGAAGAAGAAGAGGGAGATACCTGATAGAAATAAACAGAAGCATCTGTGTGACAGAAATGGAGGGGGGGAATAAAAAAATCAAGGTCGGATGGTGGATGACTGATGACAAGAATTTCTCCTGCAGTGCCAGAGGCTTGTCAGGTGGACGTGACAGAGGAGAATGAAAAATGTGAATGTTTTAATTGGTTACTGGATAGAAGATTAATTCACCCAACATTAGATGTGTAATGATGAGCTCGTGGGTCTGAGCTTGTTGCCCAGCCTCTCCCTCTAATCGACAGAGAGAGATGGGCATCTCAATGAGGTCAGTCCTCTCTCTTGGGACAGCATAATCACTTTTTTCAGACAGCTGAAGCTAGATGCCATGAAACCCGCCCAGGACAGGGCGCCTACCTGTTCTCTGTGCCAAAGAAAGTCAGATTCCAAGGTATGCTGAAGGTGATGTTTCCAACAGAGCTAGCAAAGAGATAGTGGTACTGAAAAGGTCTCACAAGACCTTATCTAGAATACTTGGTACAGTTACCTGAGTTCAGCCCTGATCTGGAATGGGGTCTGCACAGATGCAGCCATACCAGGTGAGTTAAGAGATCAGGTACACCGGAGGATGCTAAAGCAGAGGGGAAGCAGAAAGAGGGGCTAAAGTTCCTGTAGACTTCCCCCAAGTCCCTGTATATGCAAGAACCAGTTAATTCCAATTTACCCTTCCAGAATTCATACAGCCAAGTGAAAGGAAATTTTGCCAAGGTGCTCAGGGAGCTAAGAAGCCTGTCGCATAGGAGGGGGTAAAAAGGTGTGCTGTAGCTTGCAAATGAATGGTCAAAAGGGGATTTCTGCCAGTGTGCCGAGCAAGGGGGGTGAGCAAAAAGCCCTTTCTGGCAGAAGAGCAAATGGGTTTGAAACTTTACCAATGGGGTCCACATGGTGCTAGAAAGCTAACGGTGGGAGATGGTCAAGGTGCAGGGGCTGTAGTTGTGTCATATGTGAAGACAGCTGAGGTTGTTCAATTTGGATAAGGGAAAGTTGAAAAGATATAATTGCTGCCTTCAAGGACCTAAGGGGAATTTAGAGAAGACAGAGCCAGGCTCTTCTCAAGGGTACACAGTGAGAGCATAAGAGGCAATAGTCACAAGCTGTGGCAAGAGGAATTACGACTGGTATATGGAAACAAAATTGTTTGGAGTGAGAGCGGTTAAGCAACTGAAAAGCTGTGTGGAAGCCTTCTCTATTGATGGCAAGTAACTCTCTTGTGATTTACAATTAATATTATTAAAATAACGCAACGAATTAGATTAGAAGGAACCTCTGGAGGTCACCTAGCCAAGCCTCCTGCTGAAAATTTCCACATTGAATCAAGTTGGCCAGGGCCTTGAGTAACTGAATCTTCAGTGTTTCCAAGGATGGAGGTTGCACAACTGATCCAGGCAACCTTTTTCCGGGTTTAACAACTCTTCGTGCAAAGATCCTGAACAGGAGGATCCTGTTGACTTCAAAGGCAGTTGGATTATGGCCTAGAAGAGGAAGGTTGTTTGCCATCTTTTTCTGAAATACCCATGCTAACAAATTCAGCATTTCATCTGTTCCGTGTTTTTCTGCAGTTATCGAGCTGCGCGACATGTTCCTCTTTTGTGTCACTTCTTATCTAGATAGCAATTTTTCTCCTTTAATTACAGCTTTTCCTTGTTCAGTAGAATTCGATTGTAGAAATCTTATGCAAATGTGAACTGAATGGTTTTCCCATCTAATTATAGCTCCATTTAGACGAGACTAATATCAGTGGTATTGAGTGCTGGCTGAATTAAATTCTGAATTTATGCAGCTAATGAAAGCTGAAGGACAGATTGTTTGCTTTACGGAATACAACATGGGTGGTTTAGCTGTTGGTTCAGAGGACTGAAAGAGAACTTTTGCATCGATGGTTCACTTTTTGATATTACAGGGAGCTCTCTCTTGTCATCTCTTTCACAAACATAACAAGCACCCATCCTATTTGCCCTTACCATGTTTTTGAAAAGCATTGTGGATAAAGAACAGAATTACACCCAGTGTTTATAACAACATTATGCAGCAATGCATCACATTCTGAATTCATATTGTAGATGATGTAATACTTGTGCTATAAATAAGAAGTTTAAATGTGGGTAACCGAGCGTCAAAACATATGCTTATGGCACTATGAATAACAAGACTTGGAACCGTTTCTAGGCATGGACATCAATCCTCAGTATTATGACTGATTTAGAAAACTAACTTGGTTGTGTTCTACTGCTGTTAGTTGATATTCTGAAAACAGTTTCTATTCATTCTCATTTGGATCTCATTTGTAGAATTTCATTTATAGTAAGAAATTGTAATAACAGTTCTATTGCTTCTCCAGTACCTGTACATTTAGAGTGATTGAAGTGTCACTGTAAATAGTCATGTGCTCACAATGTTCACTAAACTCCGTATTTATATTTATCATGGAGTAATGAAACTCTAGGCTTACTCTGAGTTAGAGTTTTTCAATGGGTGATGCATTGTGAAATACATTTTCATTTTATAACAAGTGTTCCGAGTGTGGTGGCATTAAAAATCAGAGCAAAACCTTTGTGATGGAGTACAAGGGGGAATTGAAGAGTTTGTTTCAGTTATTTTATTGCATTTATGCATTATTTAAAACACTGGCAGAAAACTGCAACACTGATGTACCTAAGCTGAAACTCCAAAAGAAGGAGAAGAAAAAAGCTAGCAGTTTCTGACAGCAGCACCCTGGACTGGCATCCTGTTTTCTTGCCTAATTTTTACTGAGTTATAGTTCTTTATGACAAGATGGAGTTCTCTCAAATTTATTGTAGATGTACAGTCTCCACATGGAGTGCGTATCTGTTGGGTCATTGGAAGTATCATCAAGGTGTTGGAGGAGTTGTCTGCTTGTTTTATTATATTTCTTGGTGCTGTCATGTCCCGGGACAGTCTGCTGCCATCCGCAGCTAGGATATGGGTATGCATTTTATATGAAGTTAAATATTTGTTTACAAGGAATAGAGGCTCGAGGCTATGAATTTGCTACTTGCATGATGATGAGTGAAGTCAGCTGGTCACTGCCAGCTTCTCTTGGTCTGACCCACTCTGAGCTTGAAGTCCTTCCAGGCATCCTACGAAAGTTGGTTGTGTAACCGCTTTGGGCTGGAAGATGGGTGGGATGCCCCTGGCAGCCAGTATGTTTCCATTTGTATCATTACCCAGATGCAGTTAAATGTTACTTCCATTTGGTTTTTTTTCAAGGGGCTGCTTAGCATTATTTGCATAGTAGTATTTTTGTCACTGGTCAGTTCGTTTTAAATCTAATTTGTTTCAGAGAGCTCAGACGTTTTAAATGAGCACACTTTCTGATGTTAAAGCCAGCTACAGCAGCCTGGAATGAATCGGAGCACTGCCCTAGAAAGGAGAGGCTTCACAGCCCATTACCAATCCCCTGAGCCATCTCATCCCCTTGACTGTCATCTCAGGTTTGTTTAATGTAAGATTTCCATATAAAAATAAACAAAATAAAACCCAAAGAGGTGAACAGCAGCTCTTTGGCATTAAGATATCAAAATGCGAAGGTAGTGAAAATGAGATTTCCTCTCCTAAGTGCATTAGCAACCTTAGGGGAACCCTCAGCAGGGAAATGCCACGGCGGTGAGAAAAGGCTGAGCTCGGAGGAGGTGGCTGAGCGCGTTTGGCAGCGTGGGCTGGAGTCACGGGTGAGTTTTGCTTTTAGCTTCAAGGGAGAGGAGGCCCTTGCAGGAGGGAGCCTGCGAGGATTTCTAAACTAAGTGCTCTGGGCCAGTCTGTCACTGTGCATGTTACCAAGTATGTCTGGACAGGAGTGTGTCACTGTGTGAGTTAGTGAGGATTGCTATGCATAAGTAAGCATGTCATTTCGTGACTCACTGAGGATTTCTATGCATGAGTGATTGTTTCTGTGCTTGAATATGAATAAATAACATCCAGAGCCTCCAGTCATTCTAAAAAGGTTTAATCAAGGCTATCAAATAACTGGATTGTTAAAAACATAGCTTGCTGAATTTATTCATGAGGCTTCAGGGACTAAAGTAAATTCAGCATCCCAGCAGTTGCTCCAAGGTCTATTCAAGTTCCTGGGAAGATCAAAAAAAGACCCCTAATTAAGATCCTTAAAAATGGAAAAGCAAAAGAGGATCGCTTGTGTGAAAGGAAGAAGTGATGTGTTCAGGGTCCCGTGCATGTATCCCTATTCTGGGATGCTTTCAAGCTCAACAAGTGTCTTTGCAGTCACTGGTGGCTCTGTCTGGCTTTGCACAGCATTGGGCATTGACTGTAACATCCATCTCTCAGTGGCTTGTGGGATTGGAGATACTTGGCAATGAGGAGAGCGTGTGTAAAATGGTAGTGACAGCCTGCAAATACTTGCTGAAGGTACTGGGAGTATGCGAGGGAGAGAATTCCAGAGCGAGCTCGCTGAGCACGTGTCAGCACCGCGCTTTACCTCGTTGTGTTCTCACAGAGGCCTCCCGAGCCTGATGCTTTCAGCCCCCACACCCCCCTACCCCGCTGTCAGCCTGGCCTTGCCTTACCTCTGCCTCGCCATGGCACCCAGGGGAGGGGTTCTGTCACAGCCTCCCCCAGTTTGCAGGTCTGTCGTTTCATTTTAATCTCTCACATGTCATCGCTCCCACCCCCTGTGTCGTGGCCCGAGTGAAGTTAAATGAGGCGAGCGGGCTGATCTGTAGATGAATGTGAAGACTTTCCGGGAATGAATCCGTTGCAAAGAATTAAGACACCTGAAGGCTATCAGCAAAGGTCAAGTTTGGAAGAACTGAAGGGCTGACGAGTTTATAGAGAGGTTTCAAACACAAGCTGTCCTGGTACCTGGAGGTAGACAGAGCCTGTGAGGTCCTGTGGCAGGGGGAGAGCCAGAGCACCCAGCACAGCTCCAGCACTCACCAGTCGTACACAGGCCAGAGCACTGCTGCCAGCTGGGCTGTCCCCGAGCCAGGCGTGCTGGCTCCTCTCATCACAGCCCTTTCCCTCACAGGGCTGTCACCCTGTGCTCCCAGCAGAACCAGGTACTTCTGCAGTACTCTTGCAGCAGGGTGTCTGCTATGACCTGCTATATGTGTTTTATCAGAGCTTTTCTAGAAGGCTGGTTTTTTCACCACAGATGTCACAAAATCGGTGAGTCTGAGTTGAACCATGAGAAGGCAAGATGCAGGTTTTGAAGCAGTGCTCATTAGAGAATGCTTTTTTTTTTCGTTTCATAATTGGGTAGGCACAAGTGTAAGGTGTCCTAGTGAGTATCTATGCTGCACATTTCCTAAAGAGCACTGGGAGGGTGTCATGAAAGCAAGCTAAAGAAATGAACCATTCTTTCCTTTCAGTAACCTGATCAGCCATTACATCAGACTTCCTTGGATTCAACTTCAACAGTTGCTCTCTCTCTCATCCAGACCTTTGGGTAGCTGACAGCTGCATTCTTTGCATCTGAGGTGAAGCTGATGTGAAGTTTGGAGTGATTTTCTTATTGCTGCTATTTATCTTTGTTATGTAACAATGTACAGTAGATGCTTACAGAGAACTCTGCGTGACAGCCCATCTAAGAGAAAAGCCTGAACCATGGTGCTAAAATAAAAGCAGTTACTGAAAGCTAGTCAAATATTATTTGCAGAGAGTTTGCTGCCCTATCACTGTTGTGCAGCTGCATCTCTTGTGCAGCAGTTGCAGCTAATAAACAGGGTGTGGAGTACTGCAGACATCCTTGGAAAAGAAGGACTCCATAAATGCAGATGATCATGAAATACAATTATCCAGCTTGGAAACTGATTGCCACTCAATTCTTATTGCCTTTCCTTTGGGGAATTTTACAGAAGCAGACCTTCAGCTTTCATCCTCTGATAGAAGATGCCTAATACACACTAGCAGCCATCAAGAGCTTTTGTTCCTTTTTGACTGAAAGATGACTTTGCAGCCTGCTGAATCACTGACTGAAAGGGCTGCGAGGTTTTTCCTAGCTGAGGCTTCGTGGAAGTTGACTGAGGAGCAAAACCTTTGGGCCAGCCCCAGGTAATCCCAGGGGTGTCCCTGCTGTGACTGGCAGCTGGGGGGGTTTGCTTTTGCAAGCCAGGCGATAGAGGTTTGGCAACATCTGGAGCTTCTGGTGGCTGTGCCATGTCTGCTGGCTCACCTCATCATTTCTATCCTGAGCTCGTGGGCCTTGGCTGTTATCTTGATTTCTATTTCTGGCCATGGGTCCTCAGTAATATAATGTTGTTCTAGCCCCTGCTCCTAACAAGTGGACAAGATGCGTTGTGCAGCCTGAGGCTGGCACTTCAGTCCCCTCTCAGCCACCAGTTACAGGATTGTGGTGGTAAATTCCTGGTCATTGTTGGTCTGCATCCCTAATTCTTTTTCTGTGTTTTCAGCTCCTAGCTGTGTTTGCCTTTCCTGTTGCAGGTTTTCATGCTCATTTCAGAGCTGATTCCTACAAACTGGTGGCAAAGTAAAATTCCACTTCTTACACAAGAAATTAAAATTGCTAAATATCTTGTAATAATATTTTTTTTTTCCTTTGAAGTAGTAACTCGCTCAACACAACTGAGCAAAACAAAACTGTGGAAGAGAGAGAGAAGGAAGTCCCCAGAGTATGCTAGGTGTTTGAGTGATGCCATAAGATGTGTGAGAGAAAATGCTGAGATATGCAGTCTCCTGTCATCTTGAACTGGGGAATGTACAAAGATCTCAGCTTTGGAAAGTCATCACACAGAGAGGAAGAAAGCAGGAGACTTCTTGGTTGGAAACACACTTAATTAAATCCTTGGCACTAACAGAGCATCCAAGTCCTCCCTTTGCAGTGGCTTCATGAAGTCATCTTTCTGAGTAACACACAATTCAGCAGGCACACTGCTGAAAGCAGAGGCAACAGCCTAAAACCATGGTAGGTGAGGGCAAGCTAGAGTGCTGCATGGCCACATGTAGCTTGTCTGCACTGGCCAAGTCCTGTGACACAGGCATAATCATTGAATTGTTTAGGTTGCAAAAGACCTTGAAGATCATCAAGTGCAGCCATTAACCCAGCACTGCCAGGTCACCACTAAACCACATCCCTAAGTGCCACATCTGCACAGCTTTTAAATCCCTCCAGGGACAGTGACTCCACCACTTCCCTGGGAAGCCTGGGCCAGGGCTTGACAACCGTTTCACTGAGGAATTTTTTCCAAATATCTAATCAAAACCTCCTCTGGCACAACTTGAGGCCATTTCCTCTTGTCCTATCACTTGTTACCTGGGAGAAGATGCCAACCCTCACCTCCTATGTAAGGATAAGAAGAAACACAATTTCTTGAAGCAGCATTAGCTAAACCAGAGTATGGTGCAGTCTCTATAGCACCCTTTTCCCTTGTTACTTGGGATACTTTGCTGCCTTCCCTGGTGTAGTTATGCCTGTAGTACTTGCTAATGCAAGGAAAACGTGTGTGGCTTTAAGAGATAAACCCAGCTACATATTTCCTCTCCTTATCTAGCCATCTGCAGGGAATCAGCAGATAGAACAGATAAGCTGAAAGAAGATGTGACAAAGGATTACTGGAAGCAGCTATAAGAAAAGCAGTTACTTAGAGTAGGAAATGTTTGGGGTCACGTGCTGAATTGAAGTCATAAGCAGAGAAATTTCGGGGAGGAGATTCCCTTGAATGCAGAAGGAATCAAGGCTTTGTGAATAAAAAGGAGTGAGAACTGTCATCACTTTTTCCTCATTTCATGAAATGTGGGGGGGATAATGAACTTTGAGCTACCTAAAAGGGCCTGGATTTGCTACTGATCGCAGAACTGCACTGGATTCATCTGTCTGGCTATGAAAGATCAGATTTAGCAGAGCAATGCAAGCTAGCAGACTTCTGTAATGCTTGGGCATTGATTAACTGAATGCCTGTGCATATGCACAATATGATTTAGCAGACAATGTTCATTTGCTGGAAGGTGGAATATACGAAATCTGACATTACAGCTAATATTTAGTATACGAGTTAAGAGAACTTGGCTTGTATAAAGAAGTTTTGGTTGCAGTTTTCATGGGAAATACAATAGAGATGTAAAACAATTGGAGTTGGATTTTGTTGCTCTACAGGAAGTGGCCATAATAACTTAGAAAATTTTAGACAGCGTATTTTCATCACATTCCTCTTGATCTAACACAGAAATGTGTTTTGTCAGGTCTAGTAATCCAGTTAGAGTATTCAGAGTAGTTGAATGTTAGACTATGATTTATATAGTGTAAAAAAACCCCAGCTCTCTACATGAGGCAAAAGTCATCTTGTGTACCTGTTTAACACATTATGTCCGTACTACAAGTTGAACGTATATCACTAGCACATTTATTTCCCAACAGAATTCTTTTTCAGTTTGATTCTCTGTTTCTCTAATGTTAGTTACCAGCCGTGCTGCTGAGAAAAAGATGAGGACAATCATGGGTAAAATATGAAATAAATATTGTGGCATTCTTTATTTAAAAATAATGTACAATGACTGTTTGCTATAGCTAGCAATCCTGCATGTTGTGATATACCCATGAAATTAATGAATTGGTTTTCTTTCCTTTTGCAGTATTTGTCGTGCAAGCTTTTAGAATTTCCATAAATCATAGTGGCTCGTGAGAGTAGCTTGACACCGGTGCTAATTGGATGCTACTGGATTGTTAGCTTTGATCTGTGATTAGGTTTCCATGGTGATATCTCCAGATGAAACTATGGCCACTACAACAATTTCTTTCTGCTGATGTGATTCTGAACTTTCTACCTAGCTGAGGATGAAATTCTAGCTCTGCTGAATATCAGCGGGAGTTTGCTGTTGTTTTTGGTGAGTTCTGTACTGTCTCTATCATGACTGGATTTGGAAACATACTCTGGAGTCATATAGGTCCCAAATGAAGGCAGTCTGTAGTCAAGATAATACTTTTGTTTCCAGCTGTTTACTGTGTTGCTCAAAACCAGATGGAATTTGCTGACATTCAAACCCGTTCCCAGGCTGACCATGTCTCCACATTAAGTAAGTTATGCAAGCCATTCCCCTCATAACTTAAACCCTTAATCTCTGCTTATTTGATGTCATTGCAGAGAAGCCCTTAGAATGGAGAGGGATGGTACTGCATAAGGATCATAGAAATAGAGAAGATCCTTCCCCTTCAAAGAGCTTACAGCTGGATACAGATGAGCTTGTGAGAAAGACTGGGAAAGAATGAGGTAAGGAGAATTGGCAGTCATCAAACCACGTTGGTTGCCTGACTACTCTGAGTTTTATATTTTGCCATATGGCCATTGGTTTTAAGGACGCTTTTAAAGGAAGACAAATTGATTTCTTCTTCTGTGTGAAGCGGGTGGAAGAAAGCATGGCAGTGCTTTCTGGAAATTGAGTGGGCAGCAGAGACTGGCAGCATGGGCAGAGGGATGGCAAGGTGGGTGAAGATATAGCAGTGACAAACCCAAGAGAGACTGTGATGCTCCTCAAGGTCATAGAATCATAGAGTGATAGGTAAAGTTGGTACCAAAAATTTGGTGTGACCGGGAAGGATGAGCTAGTGGAAGAATAGAGAGAAAGAGGAGAAAAGGGCCAAGAATAAATGGTGATCTTGTTTTAAGAGTACTCTGACTTGGCCTAATATGGCAAGATTGCATTTGCCAGGACAAGATGAAAGGAAGCTCCTGTAAATGCATGAGATGGGTGAAACTTTTGTTAGCATATAAGATGGGTTCCTAGATAAGAATTTGTAGGTACATGCGGGGTTAAGAAAGTCTGTCATTTTCAGAAGGTTCTGTTAAAAGAAAGCAGCTAGCTTTAGGTGTAGTCAGGGTAAGAGAACGTCTGGAAGCCTCAGAGTACAAAAGTTTTCAAACTTTTATACTCAGTAGCACTTCAAACTCAGTAGTACTTCAAACTTTTGTACCTCCTTATCCTACTGAGGCAGCCTTGTATCATATAACAAAGTAAATTAGAAGCATTTCTGTAGTATCTCAGCTGTTTTTTAAAGGTGAGAATGGGACAAAGGACAGGGTTGATTGTAGAAGGTCGAGAGGTCGAGAAATTTAAGGAAAGTGAGAAAAGATGTATTAAAGACAAAGGTACATATCTTAAGAAATTGCTTTGAATTTATTGCAGAAGTTTTTTTTTCTTTTAATGGAGGAAAAAAATAATCTAAATAGTGCCAGTTCTATGTTTAGTTCTTTGACTCGTGTAAATACTGGGTAAATCTAAAACACTTGAGAAGACACCAATGATTTTCTTCCTAGACTGCAGAGAACCTGCTCTCGTGGAGCAATGATGACCTCTCGTGGGCATCTGGTAAAGCCTCGGGTTTGTCCCGGGTATAAAGAGCGGTCGAATTCTTATTAAATTAGGGAGAATCGCAACGTTGGCTACAACACTGACTATTCCTATACAAGTCTTTTATTTACGTCCTCTTTGCTGGAATTTCGCTCCTGTTGGGTTGATGTTCTAGGTCAAAATGGGATTGGTTTTTTAAATCCAGCAATTACACAGGAAAAAAAAAAAGTAGATAAACTTTGCGCAAGTTAAAGCCTTCTAGGTAAAAGTTCCTATGAGTCTAAATAAGTGCAACCCAAAAATCGTGGCACTGTGCTAGTATACAGGAAAAAAATAAAAAGTACCATATTTTCACTGTTTATGCTGACTGAAGTAAAGAGACTGAACATTCTGCATCAGTTGGTGAAAAAGAATAAAGTACCTTTAGAAATACATAAATAATCTAACTTCACATTGGCTAATGTTTTCAATGATGCTTCATGGTCCCAGTCTTCCTTTAGAGTTATAAAATTACCTTTAATCATGTAAAAAGCTTGTAAAATTGATATTATGTTCAACCATGGCTTGCCTGAAAGTTAAAAATCTTTTGACTGTCTTAAAATGTGGTTTAAAGCACCAGTGGGTTCGAGGAAGGAAACTATCTCCTATTTGCATAGCATCAAAAGAAATGCTAGACTTACTCTGCCTCTGCTAAGTAGTGCAGTGTGCTGTGAAGTGTGAGAAGTCTAAGTAGCCCTTGCTGGCCGTGTACAGACTCTGTCATTCTTTTGTTATGCGTTGCCTACGTTAATGTAAAATCCGTAGCTTGAAGGTTGGAAAGTCAATATAAAAAAAAATCTAATCTAAATCTATCAGGGAAGGAGCTCATCTAATCTTCTCAATAACCTTGGGAAGAAAGGCTTGATTAGAAACATGCAGGCAGACTTCATTACCATGAGCTGTCATTGCGACTGAGGGTATTGGGAAACTTGAAGAATGGACTGTGAGGTGTTTCAGGGGGCATCTTTCTGGTGGTTGATGCTTCCACAAAGCAAAGATCTTGTGCTTCAAGATTTAAGATGGTAATTTCTGGAAGGCAGTATAGTATGAGCTGGAGGCTATGATGAGGAGACAAATCACCTCATATTAGCTTATCATAGGGGTTTTTGTACTCCAGTGTGTTTCCTTGTTTTTACCATTCAGAGGTGGGATGCTGATTTACATAGATTGTGTATCTGCTAAAATACATCCATTTCCAAGGTCCTATGAATAAATCACTAGGTTGAGTATCAGAAAAAATACACCACCAGAAGAAAGCAGTTTTCCTCCTGTACATCTGATTCCAGTATGCATGAAGGCAACACAAATATTTCCTAAACAGTGTGGAAATGGTGCCACTACCTGTGGACTGCAGCACACCAAGTGCGTGATAGGTTTATTTTCCACCAACCCTGGCTGCTGTATCTCTGTCATTAGCGAAACCATATTCTAGCGGTTCTACCTGGCCTGTTGTCCAGGGCCAATTAGTGTCCACAGGACAACAGAAGGTCTGCAAGGAAACTACGTTGAGAGACCACCACACATGCCCATTATGACGCAGTCAGTCAGGCATGAAGCAGTGCCTACACAAGCATTGTCATGGTCTGCTCTTAATTCATGTCAGTGAGAGACACCTGCCCGTTGTCCCTATGCTTGGGTGGCCAGCAGACATGGGACACAAACAGTGGATTTTCTTCCTTTGGTTTGGTTTCCTTTTTCCCAGGACTCAGTAGCCCTCCAGTTCTGAAAGGCGGAGAAATGTTGCACCATGGCTACTACTTGTAAGCTTCCACCTTGATTTAAAATTCTGTAGGGGAACGTTGGTCAGGTCTTTGGGGTCAGCTGTGAAAACACAAGAGCAGCCTGAAGTAACTTATATGAGCAGTTAGTTCCTCAGGGGGCCAACCCACAGCCACAGGTTGATTCTGAGGATGTCTATTCCTTGTAGTGAGGGATTGGCTAGATACCGGGCACCACAGAATTAATTGCCCTAGAAGTTTTAAATATATTTACAGAGACAGTGGAGCATTTTCATTTTGGTGCACTTTTCCTTCTGTTTTAAAATAGAGAAGGGAGATATAGACAATTCCAAGAGAGGACGCTCATCCAGAAGACCTTTCAGCAACATGAAAGGTGCCAAAAAAATGCCCTGATTCCCAAAGATGTTGGTGCTGCTGCTGCTATTTTTTTAAAAAGCAGAACATTGGCAGAAAAAATATAACTATCTCTGTAAAAACTGTGCACGAGTATCACCAATCGTATGGTCTTCCACCAGTCTTAAGGGTGTAAAGTAATATTTCTCGGTCCCAGTCTTCCTTCCTTTCCCTTTGCTCCTGCAGCACAGAGCCCTGACTTGCCCCTGGGAAGGCCATGATGCTTCTCCTGCCTCAAGGTGGAGAGAAAGTCTCTCTTTGCTTTCTCTGATGGCTTTGGAGGCCCTAACAGACTCAAGGGTTGAGGGCTTCCTGACAAATCATTTCAGCCTCTTGTCTTTCAAAAACTTGCCTAAAGGCTGATTTTCTAAAAGATTTTCGTAATATTTGGTAAATATAATAAAATATGCATGCAGGCTTTTGGGGAGAAAGCTTCTTATTAGCTCATATGTGTCAGAACAGGTAGTTGCATTCAATTACTAAACCAAGCACTCCATTTAGAACCGAAGTATTCAAGATAAAGAAACCAGAACAAGGTTACGCTATGCCTAGACAAAAGAATCTTAATTTTTTTGTTGTTTTTCTAAATGCATGTTTCTCCTATATATGCACTTTTCATCATCTGTAACATGAGTGGAGCAGCCTTACCACCTATTGAAACATTTTGCTAGTTTTTATTGATATTTTCGATAGAAAAAGGAAAATGATTTATAGTGGAAGTAACTTTTGCTTATGTTCACAAGTAGCTTGGGAGTCAACTAATGAATTTCTGCAAACTTACTTGGAAGATCAAAAATTAGTTTGTAAAGTTTGAGAAGTATAATGGAATATAAAACCCTATATAAATTATTGAATTGCTAACAAGCTGAAAACTTACCTTTTTTTTTAATGTCTCAAAGCATGGACCTAGAATGATATCTGATATTAAAAACAATATTAACAATTTAAATGTTAATAACATCATTAGCACTGTAGGAAATCAGACTAGGTGATCATAATGGACCATCTTACAGGAATCCTACTTAGTCTTTGCAATCTGTAACAAAAACAAACAAACTCTTACTGACTCCAGAAAAGCCTTTTCTTCTCCCAAGACGATGTTATAATGAACCATTACGTTGACTTGTATGACAACAAAACTTTTAGTGTCTTCACAAAAGAAGCTTTTAGACAAGATACTGACTAAGGCATGTGCCAAATAAAGGTGCAATATAATAAAGGGATTTGAGCAATTTAACTTTGTCAGACAAACAGCAGTGTTACTGCAAACAGCTCCACTCAACTCTGTATGGAAAAAAAAAAAAAACAAAAAAGAAGCTCACATCAGAGATTAGAACTAGAACTTGATGAGCAAACTTCCTTGAACGACTTTTTGCCAAAAGTACTTATAAATCATTCATCAGTTCTTACCCTGCATGGACCATTTCCCTGCCATTCTAATTGTAGTGGTAAACAGTTTATAAGTGTATGAGGTAAGAGGGTAGAACACAAAGCATAGGGTTATTCTCTAAACTCTAAACGCAATATCTGAAGTATTTGCATGATAATTTCAGAACACTCACTTTTAAAGAACAGCTTTATAGGAGGACGGAGATCCAAAGCACAAAGAGGGTAACAAGTGGTAATAGCCCCAAATTAATAAAAACCCATCTGAGCTCTATCAAATTTTTGAGTAACAACTATGTGTACTTTTCCCTTTAACTCTGTGTTCCAAGTTTTCATAGGCTGTAGTCTGAGTCGCAGTCCAGGTAACAAATATCCTTCCACTTAAAGAAAGATCCAGTGAAGGAAACGAGAAAGTGAGACAGCAAAAATCCTGGGCTCTCATTTTTTTTCATCTTCTTGACATCCCTAGGATTCAGTGCAATTTTCATTCAGCCCGGTGGTAAAAATACCATTTGAAGAGGAACTTCAATATCTACATATGAAAGTGCTTCCTTTGAGCAGTAGCACTGCTTCTAACAACCTGTTCAGTGGCAGATTTGATCACCTAACTTTAATAGCAAATGTAAGAACATGTTTAATGTGATGCAGCTGCACAGCTTTTCGGCCTTAACCTGTAAAAATGGAAGTCTGGAACTACAGAGCTTATAAAACTGTCTGTGACAGCACCATCTGGTGTCTTCCAATAATAGTATTTGTGCTATTTTTAGGGGAGGGAAAGCAAAGAAATATCCTGTTAACTTTTAAAGCTAAGTTTGGACATAGACAAAGGGGATTTCTTGGATCGTCTAGTCCATACCTTGCTATTACATGCAATCACTTAATAATTCCTTCACATTGGTTTCTCGTGTCTTGTTTAATTCCAGTTAGCTGATTAGAATTTTTCACAGTTCTGTTAATTAAAAACTTGCCTGCATTTTCTGTGTATTCCTTTATATACGATCAACTTGCAGTATTGTTCTTAAGTGCCAAATCCTGAACCGCTGATTTCTTTCTACTGCTTTTAGCCTTTCTGATACAGCAACAGATAGCAATCCCATCCCCTTCAGCCTTCCCCTTGTTGCCAAGCTTTTAACTTTTTCATAAATAATTCTTTGTTCCATCCCTCTCCTCGCTGCACTCTTCTGTATCTGCTCTAAGTGCAGCTCCTCTTATGCACAACTCCAGGTGGGCTTTCTCGAGGCTTTGTGTGAGAAGATTTGTATGCTCCCCATGGCTGCTGATCCTGTCTGCTAATGCATCTTCAGACCACACTTAAAGGAGGTGAGAGGGTGGGGGTAGTGGGATCTTTGTGACACTGACACCCTGCTGAAGCAGTATCCCAACCGATGAGCTTCCAGTTAAGAGCAGTAATATGTGTTTTGAGCCTGTAAATTCATGACCTGGCACTATGTACTATTGAATTTCAGCTCTTCCAGTCAAATCAATAAGGTGCTCCCATATTCCATACATGCCTGTCTCTCTGTTACCAATGGCACCTTATTTTATGTCATCAACGAACTTCCCATTTTGCCTGTATGCACTACGGTCATTACTGACCATGTTAAATACGATCAATCCCAGGAACCTCTCTTGGAAAACCTCCATTAGTAACCTCACACATCTACTTTCAGCAGCATATATTACTGCCTTCCATTTGGCCAAGTGTCTCTGCCTGCTGCCTGCGTGGCACTGTATAGATGCTCTGTTGCAGCTCACTAGCAAGGTGTGTTACTACAGGAAAATACCCAATTAATTTGGGTAAATGCTGCTTGTCTCTCAAGTGAGACCAGGAATCTCTGCATACATCTGAACTGGGCCATAGAAACATTCCCACCATTATTCTGGGTATATCTGTTTTTCATTATTGCACTCAGAGGCTTATTGGTGGAAGTCTTGACAGACGTTATTATCTCACCCGAGTTTTGATCTGAGTGCAGTAGCTTTGTGAAAGTGTAACACCATGAAGGAGATGTCACTTTTAAGTAATCTCTGAATCACAGCTAGGATCTGCACATGTACCCTGTCCTCTCCCGTGCTGGCAGTTAATAGCTTCATTTCAGCAAAAGAGGAAGGCTTTCAGGGGTGTCCTCTCAAAAGCTGAGCCTCCCACTAGAAAATCTTCCGGAGTGACTATGCCACCCAGAACTTGCAGTGTAGCCTTGATAAGGTGAACGTTGTATTTTCTATCTCTGAACCCTTCTGCTGGTCATTGCTCAAGGAGCACGATGCAGGATGTCTGTTGAGCGAGTACCTTTGTCCATGTGAATACTGTCTCTTCTGCATATTCACTGATGTGTTTCAACCAAATCGTGTGCAGCAGGACTCTGCCGCTAATTTGAAAACTTCATTAGTATTTAATATATGCTTTTCCCAATAGAGAGTGTGTTTTTCTGCACAGAGACTGAACTCTGTATTTCTCCCAGGCCTTAGAGAATGGCGTGTAGCTGGCAAACTCTGCTTCTAAGATGTATCATTATACCCCAGAAGTTATGAGCCACTTAAATAGCACTTAGCATGACTCTTCATTCCGGATCACATGAACTTCCAGCGTGAGGCACAGATGATCTCTAATCACACATTTCTATGCAGCTTCTACAGCAGGTTCCACTCTTTGCACAGACTTGGCTAATACATTTCCAATTTGTCTTTTTTTTTTTTTCTGTTTTTGGAAAGAATCTGTTACAAGTTGCAGCTTCTTTTAGGCTCTTCTCAATATTTCCCCTGGAAGTTGACTGAAACACTAGGAATTGGCACTGTTTTGGAGCTCCACTTCCTGTGTGTTCAGAAATTCTGCCTCAGCAGGACTGTGCTTCATTCTGTCAGCAGCAGAGCAGCTCGCACAGATACAAATTTGAGCCTCGCCCCACACTTAAGATAAAGGCTGTTTCCAGTCAGTCTGGCTGACCATTCAGAAGATGAAGGTATCTGGATCTGATGCTAGTCACAACAGTTCCCCCAAGCTGTAGGCTAGGGAAGATGGTATGCTTAGTAATGGTAGCTTGTTGGGTCCTGGTAAACCTTTGAGTAGCTCCCTTTATAGGAGAGCACAGAAAATTACCTAGTAACAGGAGATAAATAAATTTTCGGTACTTTTACATTGCAAAGGAAAAGCCAATATTTTGACTGAGGGCTTAGTAAGCCTCTACATGAGAATAATGAGAAATGCTGAAGCTTTAAGGGAGCTGAGTGACCTATTATGGAAGAGAAAGAAATTGCAGAAAGGAGACATGTTTCTTCGAAATGTTCTTTATTTTTAAGAAGCTATAATAGAAGAAGGAACAAGCAGAAAGTTGTTCATAAGCAGCAGTCTCCTGGGTTCTTGTAGTTTACAAAAATCTCTATAAAAAAGCAGGTGCTAAACAAGCGTAAGACATGGCAATTTTTGCCTCTGGGACACAGGGAGCACCATCTCACTATGAAAACTTAATAAGGATCAAACAAGATAAAGCTCCTTTCAACTCTTTTCATAATTTTTAAATGAAAATGTCACTTTCCCTATAAATTCTATTGAACCTTTCCTATAACTCCCATGAGGAGTTTATCTTGGCTGGAACACAGGGGTTTTTCTGGAACTTTACCGTGAAGATTTCTTTAGAGCATCAGAGTATTAAATTGATCTAAGTAAATGAAACCAGAGCTACAGTAGCAACTATAGTAATTCAAATGATGTTACAGAAGAATGAAGCCGTATTCCAATCTAAGGCAAGATTCTGTAATAAAGTAAGTGGCAGGCAATACAGCTATTAGCATATGAACAGGAAGATGAATGGCATATTAACAATGTCGGTTAGGTCAAGAAAAGATGTATTGCTCAATTAACTCTCTAAGTGATTATTTTTTTTTAACTCAAAACCGGTATTGGCAGCAAACGGGTTTGGCTTTATGTGGTCTCCCAGTATTGCCATCTCTTCTGTTCTTTTACAGATGTAAAGAAGTTGGTTCTTCTTTCTCCCCCAGGTGGGATTTCTTTCTTACCCTGTAGTATATATTTTCCATAGGTTTGCTCTTGCCTGTGACCAGCTCACCATAGAATCCCTGACCTTTGGATGTATCTAGGTCCCCTACGCAGTAAGGCATCAAGTTTGCATGCTCTGAATTGCTTTCTGGAGGATCTTTCTATTAATGGTGAAGGGAGCCAACATACCTATATCAGGCATTTTTAGTACCCTGACATCTTTGGTAGTCTTCTGGATTAAGATTCCTAACTTCCAGTTAAATCCCTATTTCAACAGAATTTAGGCAGCCTAGTCCTTATCCATATATTGAATTTTTTCTGGCTTGTTTTCCTTGGAGTAGGTTAACATTAGTCTAACTGGCCTTTAACTACCTGGTCCCCACCATTCATTTCTCTGGATTTTATCAGGAAACACATCACTCTTTCAAGATTTTCCCGTTATGCCAAGATTTACTTGAAGACGTGTCAGAGAGCTGCTTATTCTCTTTGCCCTTCCCCCCAAAGACCTCTTTTGGGGTTCGTGTGTGCCATTTTTCTGGGTCTGCTGGTTTTGTATGTTCTTAGGAGATGCTTCTTCATCTCTGAGCCAATAATCTGGCAAACGCATGCTCCCTTTCTTCCCAGGTATAACCTGGAAATACTTAGTGATCATTTATATGTCTTTTTTTGCCTTCTCTTCTAACAATACTTTCAAATATAAAAATGCTTTATTGCCCATAGCCCTTCCAGGCATGGATTTTCCCTTTACAGCTTTTGCTTCCCTTGCGAAATCTCAGCACTTTCTAATTAACGTTGATTGCCATCGACTTTCATCTCTCAAGGTTAGTTCTACACAGTCATTTTTTTGTGCCTGTGTGAGTGTCAAGTACGGTAAAGGCTGTCATCTGTTTGCCTAGATCAATGCCAGGTATGAACATAAATGAAACAGGCAAATACCAACATGAGCGAGGTGCTCGGGCATCTCATCTGAGTGAGTGGAATGGTATTTCTAGCAGCAGATTTTAGTAACAAGGGGAGTAAAATAGCCAGTATCAATCCAGTGAGACAGCCTTCTGTTACTGGAGGTGTTTAAAAGCCATGTAGATGTGGTGCTGAAGGGATGAGACCTCTCGGTGCTGGGTTAATGGTTGGACTCAATGACCTTAAAGATCTTTTCCAGCCTAAACAATGCTGTGATTCTATGACAGTTACGGAAAGCAGAATTTCTGCTGCTTGCAATAGGACAGACAAGCATCACATCAGGTGTGATTTGACCCTTTCGAAAGGCATCTGAGTTTTGGCCAGTGTTTTACACATTAAAAATCCTCAAGTCTGGGCTTTCACCGAGCCAAAATGAAGCTGTTCTTTTCTGCTTGTGTCTGCGGAGTTGGAGTGTTTCCAGAGAGCGGCTCTGCCATTCTCTGAACTGTCACTTCCCCCATTCTCAGTGTTCCGTAATGACATCGTTAACACTCACATTCGCAATTTTCTTAACTTAGCCGGAAAAAGAGGAAAAAAAAACCCCAAACAAATGGAAGTTAGAAGCAGGACTCGGGGGGCGTGGCCGCTCCCGGGGCTGCCCGGCGGCTCCGCTCGCTCCCGGGGACCCGCGGCCCTCCCCCCGCGCTGCCGCCCCCCTGCCGCCAGGGGCCGCTGCTGCCCCGCACGCCGCCCCGCACGCGGCCGCCGCCCCCAGGCGCGCGGCCCGGCCCGCCG